>JAZHYW010002452.1:0-11579 GCA_037355805.1 Ixodes ricinus | reverse complement strand
AGCGTGAATTTTATCAAGGAATTTGGTCTGCATGCTTGCCCGGCAGCGCCTTCAACTTATGGAATTTGCGAGGATAACTCGAGTTCAACATCAGCTTTGTGTATTTGAGTGGTGCTTTTTCGCTGACAGGCAGACAGACGGAAAGTGTGCTTTCTTGCCATACCCGTTGCCAATCTTGTCAGCTGTTGTGCACTTGGCGCGCGATTGTGGACGTGTAGTAGAGCCGCGCCACTTGCTTGGACAGAGAACTCCTTAGTACAGTTCACGGGTGGGAAACGGTCGCTCTGTTGCTGTTGACTCGACGCGCAGAAGTGTAGACCTCTTTGACGAGGTCCACACCTCTGGACTGTGCAGAAGTGGACCTCGCCGCGCAGAAGTGTGGACCTCGCCACTAAATGAGCTATGCTTAGGGTCGACACTCTGTTCCCCAATATTGCTGTGGGCGCCGCCATCTTGGTGCTTGTACAGAGCAGACGCAACTGCCGATCGTCAGGATTCAAAAGTGCGACTACCTCGGCATTTGATTCGGTGTTAGGAAGCTCATGTAATACTGCTTTTGCTCTGTCGCGAAGCGTTTAAACATTTTTGGAGGACGTCAAAGCGTTTCCTCTGATTTCAGATAAATTTTCAGATAACTGGCAGCCATGATTTTAAGTCACAATATGGACAAGTGTCGTTACCTTGACGCGTAGCTTATTTAGTGGCACTATAGGGAAGATCATGGCGAAACAGCTCAGCACTGAGCTAGATTTCAGACGCCAAGTTCGTCTATATATGGTGCCACTAAATAAGCTACGCTTCAGAGTAACGACACTTGATCATATTGTGGCTTAAAATCATGGTTGCCAGTTATCTGAAGCTTTATCTGAAATCCAGGAAACGCTTTTCCGTTCTCCACAAATGTTTAAACAGTTCACGACAAAGCAAAGCAATATTACATGAGCTTCCTAACATCGAATCTAATGCTGAGGAAGTCGCACTTTTAAATCATGACGATCGGCAGTTGCGTCTACTCTGCACAAGCACCAAAATGTCGGCGCCCACAACAATGGTGGGGAACAGAGTGCCGATACTCTAAGCGCAGCTTATTTAGCGCCTCTAGTTTCCCTAGTGCCACTAAATAAGCTACGCTTCGCAAGTAACGACACTTGACCATATTGTGGCTTAAAATTATGGTTGCCAGTTATCTGAACCTTTATCTGAAATTCCAGGTAACGCTCTTCTGTCTTCCACAAATGTTTAAACAGTTCTTGACAAAGCAAAGCAATATACAGGCTTCCCTAAACCGAATCTAATGCTGAGGAAGTCGCACTTTTGAATCATGACGATCGGCAGTTGCGTCTGCTCTGCACAAGCACCAAAATGTCGGCGCCCACAACAATGGTGGGGAACAGAGTGCCGATACTCTAAGCGCAGCTCATTGTCAGTGGCTCAGGCTTCCCTCAGAAGTGGCGCGCGTGGCATGTGTCTCAAGCATATTTCCCAAAAGGATCTCGCCAGCCACGGTTTCACCAGCACCACCCGCGGCTACAATGCATCCACGCAAGTCTTTCTGCACGAGCAGTTAACCTCGCTGGGCTGTATCGTGTAGAGCGCAGGCAGCCACGGACCCTCGCTGCTGCGTTGACCTCCGGTGTTAGTAGCAAGGCGGCGTCGCCTGCTCAGCTGTGGATCGATCTGGCGCCGGTATTCCCCAGGTGCCTCGTCATTATATCTATTATCCAGGACGTAGACAGACATCCTGGGAACGATATCTGGAAATATATATTCGGATACAGCGAACATTACTGGGTAGCGATAGTATATATGTATCTTCATATATCTATATGTATTCAGCAAATTGAGCTCTAAATCTCTACTGTATATATATATAATGCTTTTTGTTTGTCAACATCGTTTGCGTGTTAAATGAAGTGGTCAAAACGTGCGCAGCACTACCTTGCTGCTTAACTCGACCAGTTGCGAGACGTGGATGTGAACTTCGAATTCATTCGGAAATCAGAGCTTATTCTACGTTTTGTAAGCCACTGTAATCTACGTATGTACTGGCTCGTATCTCGCGCCGCCTGTTGGCCGCTTCCGGCAGCGGCGGACGCAGAGCGAAGAAGATCTAGCTCGAGATCGGCGGCGAACAGCCCGTGGCCCGAGCCCCACCTCGAGCGCCCGACCTGCATGCGCAGCTGCGAGCATGCAACTCGTTTGTTCCGGAAAAATTCTGCGCCATCTATGAGGAAAAGGGTACAAATAAATAGCGGTTGAATCCCCGCCCAAATTTGGTGGTCGCATCGTATACCTTCGAAAACGGCCCGAGACCACGGAAAAGAGAGTGAGCGCGACTCGAACCGGCCAGTTCTCGATCGGCGGTTTTCCGGGCGGAAAAGAAACCGAATATCGAGTCGCAGATTCTGTTTTGCGTAGTTGGGCTCTCATATGTCACGTACACACAAAAAGCCTCGGCGAGCATAAACACCCTGTCAGTGTCCCTTTAACGCCTTTACTATATGCAATTGTGCAAGACCTTCAGAGATCCGCTTTTTTACGAAGGAAATCGTCAACATACCTAAACCCCTTTACTATATGTAATTGTGCAAGACCTTCAGAGATCCGCTTATTACCTTGTCCCTGTCATTTGTGTTATTTTCTATTGTCCCTGTCTGTTTGCGCTTTTAAACCTTTCCTTGCACACGCTTGCCATGCTACTTCGAGTCCCCTATGGCAGGCATTCTCAAACTTCTTGAGGAATTCCTATTTAGCTACGAATGGCAGCCAAGGATGTCCAGGGATTGGGGTGCGATGTCTATGGCTTGGGCAGGTGCGGGTAGAGTCAAAATGCATGTGTATATTAACACCTTGTGTAGGGCCTGTTGTGCCAGACTATATTTAGTCGCTCCTTTTATTTTCTCCATCACCACATCTAGCGTCACTATCATGAAAGCATCCCAGTCATTGCCCGATCTCGCACATCGTAGAAAAATATCTCTCAAAGTTTGTCCACAAGATTTATCATCTAACCAAACACTTCGCACGTGCTATTTTCTGAACTATCTTGCACATCATCACGCATTGATCACAAACAAGATGGAACCCCCGCTGTAATAGGTCCACTTTCAATGCTTCTTTTTGCCATAAATCTATATGGAATTACCTTCCCACAGCCATTGTCGCCATTACTGCCGCTGAAGATTTTATGAGTACAATTGCCAATTTTTTACATGATGCGTCGTGTTTGCATTTTCTTTTCTTTTTTTTCCAATGTGTTGTTGTCAGTGGCATAGGCAAGGGGAGAGGGGGGGGGGGGGGGGGTCGAACCCCCAGAAATGCCAAACTACCCCCCCCCCCCCGCCCGAGAGCCCGCTTGCTCCCCTGCTCACGCAGTCGGTTTCTCCACGGACCATGGAGCAAGGGGAGTGCGACTATATCTCATATGCTCTCCGGAAAAGTGTTTTGTGGGGTGAGAATGCTCACATAAATCAAATAGGCAATATTTTCTTCATTCCTGTTTATTTGATGGGATGTGGAACTTGATTTGACTATATCGAGAACACGGATATTTCGAAACATTTGTGGGGTGAAGGATGGCAATTTCAAGGCCAAGTTATAACAAACTATCCTCACTAAAATACACGGTTCAATCAAATCAAAGCAAACATAAGAAACTAACACATGGTTCATAATATATAATAATGTCAGTGATGTGTTAAATCATTTGTAAGAACAACTTCGCACTGGCAAGCACGGGTGGCGCTACGCTCACGCACATTTTGAGTACTGATCAAATTACGTGTCTTTCGACTAGAAATTACCACAAATAAAGAAGTAAGTGTGACTAGTTATTTCAGAAAACAATGGACAGGTCTCTTGATCATCTCATATATGCCAAGCGCCTACACATTAAGATGCAGCCGCCTGCTGCGTTTTACAATAAAGGATATCCAGGACGTCCTCCGCTTTGGGCTTCAATGTCGTGGTGAACATTCAAAGAAGCGCTAGCCCGAGCAGTCGCTCGATTCCGAGAGTGGACGCTCTCAGTTATGTTTTCAACCGTTGTTTTCAAACGGGAGCTGAGCGCCACCAGCGCTCAGCTCCGCACGTCGTTACGCGCAGAGTCACTAGGATCTCGAGGAGACGATGGACATTTGGGAGTTGCCGGCGTGCGCGAACTACAGGGGCGCTTCTCTAGCTATCATAATCATCGTTTGTGACGTCACGGGTAGGACAGATCTGGGACAGACCGCACAGTATCTTGGATCCCTCGGCTCGTCAGCTCGCTTCATGCACTGTTTGGGTAACGCGCGGCAAAGCCTGTTTCACGCGTTGTTTATTTGGTAACGATATTTGTAGTAGGACATTTTACGAAAGCTTTAAACCGCATGTGGCACGCGATCCAGTCGCAGTGCCGAATCCAAGGGGGGGGGGGGGGGGGGGGCGACGAGGAGCAGCCGCCCCCCCCCCAGAGAGCAAGTCGGCCCCACTCCCTCCCCCCTTCTCGGAGGGCGGTACGAGCATGGGTGGACCCCCTTGCGCACGAAAGAACGGGAGAATAGTATCCTTAAAAATTTTCCGCCCCCCCCCCTCCCCAAAACGGAGTTCTGGATCCGCCCCATGACGTAGTCGTGCCAACAAACACTTTTGTGAGCTGAGAAGTGTCAGAAGTGGTCGGATGAGTGATGATAACATTTCTCTATCCCGATACAAAAAGCTAAACTTGAAAAATAAGCTCTCCAGCCGCTTTGATCGCACTACCGCGTGTACCAAGGTGAATAGAAAGGTGTCTTTTTTTCCTTATTATTCGGACAAAATAAAACTAAGAAAAAAAAATCTCATCAGAATCGAAAAAAGAAAAAAAAAAGGAACGCAGTGTCTCTAGCGTTACGTCCGGCGGAACCCGAAATAAAAATTAAAGTTACGCAGGGGTTTCCCCAAGTTCTAATCAAGGGGGTGTCCCAATGGCTCGGGGGGGGTGGGGGGGGGGGGGGGGGACGGGGCGTCGTGCGAGGCGAGGCTATAGATAAAATATAAAACTTTCTTTTTTTAGTCCACTAGCTAAATTACAGACGTCCTATTAACCAAATGCTCATACTCGTAATGTATGTTTCCCTTTCTCTATATATACACCTGAAAGGTGGTGTTTTCTCTTAATCTGAAAAAAAAAAAAATTTTTTAGATTCAAGGGGGGGGTGTTGAGGAAAACTAGGGGGTGTACACCCCCTTAAGTCTGGGGAAATCCCTGAAGTTACGTCCGACGTAACTTTACGTCAATGTTTTGAGTTACGTCCGACGTAACCCAATATGAAAGATTAAAGTTACGTCCGACGTAACCCATTATGAAAGATTGAAGTTACGTCCGACGGAACTCCAAATACAAATTAAAGTTACGTCCGACGGAACTCGAAATAAAAGAGCAACGTTACGTCCGATGGAACCCAAAAAGATACGTCCGTCGTAACTGAAACAAGTTACGGCCTGTGTAACCTACGGAACCTTATTGAATGTTACGCTTTGTGGCAGAAACACCGACGTAAACATAAAAATATTATTACTTCTGCATGACGTCCGATGCAGCGTCAGGCAACATTGGTCCCGTGTCCTCAGAGTCATGGCCACGTCACGTCGAACCACGTGGTCTTGTGACGTTCGCAGGCGCGAGGTACAGGACACGCGACGCGGGCAGGTCGCTTCGCATGGCGTGGACGGTGATGGCCCGGGGGAGAGAGGGAAGGGGAGAACACGAAAGAGGAGAGGGGGAGCGAGAAACCGGACTTGCGATAAACGCGCAGGGCAGCGCAAACTAGCGCATCCGCGTTACGGTGATCACGTGGACGCCGTAGAGCCAACACCGGGAGGAGAAACTCATGACGTCATCGTTCAATTTCGCTCCGAGAAGTAAAAACAACCAAAACGTGAGAATGACGTAGTCATGCCTTGGCGTAGTGGTTCAACGTTGGCCGCTCCAACCCCGTCGCATTGACTGCGCTGACGATTGCGCCTCGCGTCGCACGCTAGAGTTGGCAGATTTCGGCGACTTGGCTCGTTTGAAAGTTTGCTGGCCAGTTTATTAAATATATAGACGGAATTAGATCGTAATATTTGACATGGGGTCTTCCTATATGATACTGAAGAAGGCTGCATAGTTTTCTAAATATCAAAAATGAAGCGGAGTTGCTCCTTTAATAGGGAAGTTGTCAAGCGGAAAAAGCTTGCCGGTGGTCGACAGCGGGCAGCGACGCAGACGACCAAATCGAGTGGTGGGGCTGGCGCTCAGTGCTGAAAGGTGGCTCTACGCCCTTGGCCAGTGGGTGTGGCGACGAAGGCGCCGGAGAGGAGAAAGAGTGAAGGAAAGGGAGGAGAGCGCCGAAGGAGCGAGAGAGGAAGAAGGAGCAAAGAGGAGACGACCGCCATTTTGACGCAACGCTGTCGGCGCAGAGCACTGTTGAGGCTACGCGTCGTCTGCTACGGGCTTATTTCTTTTTCGCCTGAATAAAAGTTTGCGTTCAAACGTGGAGAAACTTCATTCGTTAGCTTTTTAAGCCACCGAGGAATAACACTATATCATTTTCTTGCCAGAGCCTGCCAAATAAAAGGAAAGAACCGAAATTTGGATGTCGATCCCATGCATTCCGCCGGGCGAATGAATGAAAATGGCGGCCCTCCCCGCTCAGCTGGGACCAGCCGGGAGTTCATGCGCATGCGCTCACGCCTCTCGCTCTGCGCCGCGGGCTGATTGGCTCACTCTGGAGGGGGGCGTTACGGCGGTGAGATCATAGACGGGCCCGCTGATCTCTATGACAGTTGCTGGATCGCGCTTCCCCGCTTGTTCGCTGCAGCGCGAGTGAAGCTACCGGACGGCCATCTTGCTCGTAGACCCCATATTAAAAAAAACAGCGCGAATAACACACGGACAAGGAGAAGAGAAGGACGAGGCGCTCCTGTGTGTTCTCTTCTCCTTGTCCGTGTGTTGTTCGCGCTGTTTTTTCCCAATGTGGATTCATACAAACTCAGGACCAACTTTCCATTCTATATTGCTCGTAGACGATTTTGAGGTTTTGCCAGCGTTGCAGAGGCTGGCGGTAGCGTGCTATACACACGTTTTCGACTCGTTCGTCGTCATTTGCCGAAGAAGTTATTTAAGACCCTGCGTAACCGTTGAGACTTGCCGTTGTGAACACGTGGACAATTTTACGAAGGCGCAGTGCCGCAGGAGTGAAGACAGGCGATTGCTGGTCCGCCTTGCGGCGTATGCGCTGGAAAGTCTCGGACGGCGCCTGGGCTATGTGGCGCTGGGGGTACGGGACGGCTAGAGTGCCTCAATGTTGTTGGCCGCTGTTGTTGGCCGTTGTTGGCCAGCAAGCAACATTGAGGCACTCTAGGGACGGCCGCCACTGCCGTGTTATAGCTAACAGTGGTCCACGATAGTTACCTCCGGGCAGCGTTCTACTCTGCCTACTGTATTTGTAATTTGCGGCACTGGCAGCCCAGAAACGAGCTTGATCCAGTGTTCAGTGGCGACAGAAGAGGGGGGAGGAAAAAGGGTTGGCGGCCTCAGCGGCGCGTTTTTTTGCTTTGCTTACTAGACGCTTATGGCAATCAAATCAGTAGTGCAAAAAGTCTCTATTTCCGTTGTGGCTTTTTTCCTGCTGCACTGCGCTTTCGTAAAAATTTCCACGTGGATTTAACGGCAAGTTTCAGGCCCATACACAGGGTCTTGAAAATCTTTTTGAACGAATGACGTGCGAACGTGGTAGAAAACGTGTCTTCAGCACGCTGCCGCCAGCCTCTGTAACGGACCGCAGATCGTCTACGAGCAAGATGGCCGTCCGGTGGCTTCACTCGCGGGCAGAGGTCGGCATTTTAGATCACCCTCACTCACCCTCACCCTCACAGCCACACTCACGTCAGCCCCTCACTCACCCTCACCCTCACAGCCACACTCACGTCAGCCCCTCACTCACCCTCACCCTCACAGCTACACTCACCGTCAGCCCCTCACCCACCCTCACACTCACACTCACACTCACCTTCAGCCCTTCACTCACCCTCACTCACCCTCACGCCCCTCACGCACTCACCGCCCTCACGGCACTCACACCCCTCACGCACTCACGGTCCCTCACAGCCCTCACACGCCCCTCACGCACTCACCGCCCTCACGCACTCACCGCCCTCACGGCCCTCACACCCCTCACGCCCTCACAGCCCTCACGCCCCTCACGCACTCATGGCCCTCACGCCCCTCACGCACTCACGGCCCTCACGCCCCTCACGCACTCACCGCCCTCACGGCCCTCACGCACTCACGGCCTTCACAGCCCTCACGGCCCTCACGGCCCTCACTCACCCTCACACTCATGAATTTTCCTGGTTCAGAAACTCACTCACCTTCACCTCACCTGTGAGGATGAGGGTGAGTGAGGGTGAGTGAGTGCCCTCATGAGTGAGGTTTGCCAAGGTATGATTGTAGGAAGCAGGCCCTGCCGTCTTCGTTGGCGGCTGCTCGCGCTCCTCGGGGTCTTTGGAAGGGTGTCAGCCACGTCGGGTCCCCGTGCCGGGAGCGGTGTCGTGAAGCCTCGCTCGCCATCTCGTGGGTCCGCTCGTTGCCGGGGTGCCCATCGTGTCCCAGGATCCATCGTATCGTTACGGCGGTCCCGTCGTCTCTTTGTAGGGCCGTGCAAGTATTCTTGATGGCGTGCGCGGCGCTGTTTCGTTGGCGGACCGATAAGGCGCTTAAGGGTATCGGTGAAAAGCCCCTCGATATGCTTTTTGTTACCAGTGAATATCATGTATATAGGGACTTCACCTCAGTGCAGTCTGTGAACAGGGGGATTTGTACATTTTTCAGCAGATATTTCTGCAGCTCTGATAGCGATACGCGCTACATCGACAACCGACAACTGTGTTTGCGCCCGCATCCTATCGTTATCGGAGTGCGAACACAACCTGCTGAAACCCTGTACTGTCAAGAGTCTACTATTATAAAACTATCAATAGTATGCGATCGTTGGTTGACTGTCGGTACATATGTATAAACTATCAATACATCCGGAGCCGAGTAGCGTAATAACTATCGATGACACTATCGATGGTCGACTACCGCAAAAATATCGATTGCGTGCTATCGGTACTGGATTATTGAGAACTATTGATACTGTACCATTAAAAATAGTTTTGAGTAACGTTGGTAATAGTAATTGAAAATGTCAAATATTTCCGTGGTTGCCTTTGGCAACCCAGGAAATATTCCAAAGCTCATAAGAATTCACGACGGGAGCCTTCAGCAAGCTCATCAAGGAACAATAAAAAAAACGATAGGAAAGCGATACAAATACAGTTGTAAAAACAATGACAGTAAATCATCGAGAGACTATCAACAGTGCACTTCTGGAAAGCTATCGAGAGCACTTCCGAAAAACTATCAACAGTATACTTCAGAAGAACTATCGATAGTACTTTCGAAAAACTATATCAAGAGTATACTTCTGAAATAGTATCTAAGTTACATTATCAAAAAACTTTTGAAAGTGCTATCAGTAGTCGACTATCGTAAAACTATAAATAGTACTATCGATAGTTGACTATCGGAGAACTATCGATAGTTGACTATCGGAAAACTATCGATAGTACTATTCATAGCGACTATCAACGGTCTACCATAGTAAAACTGTTGATAGTCGACTATCATAAAACTATCGCTAGTATCGATAGTCAATCTATCGATATTTTCGCATTACTAATGCTAGGTCCTAACTCAAACTCAAAAAGTAGTTTGTGCTGTCACCGCAGTTGGTGCGTTGACGCTGGTGTTGTGCGCGGAGGCGCGAGTCGCCACCGTCGGCGTGCATGTGCGCTTGAAAAAGAGCCAGCGCCGTCCTCCGCCGCTCCGCCCCTCGGTCACCAGACACCAAGGCGCTGCGGCCCTGGGGAGGGGATGCTTTATCTTTTGGTTTGTTTCCCTTTGACTCCTTTTTGCCTTTTGGCCATGTGGCCGAGAAAGACACGCCTTTTATAAGCTTTTTTCTCTTTTTTTTTTCGGTTTGCTTTTATATTTATTATACCTAGCTCTATTTACTCAACACTGTCCGGCATGAAAAAGCGGCTTTGATTTTTTAAGCATACAAATTCAGTTTTTATTATATCTTTGTGCATATATGTTTCTGCTGTTGTCTTTTTCTGCTGTGCTTACTACGACAAAGGTCACACATTTTACAAATATAATTTCATCCAGTTGAAAAAAAAAATACAACGGTAAATATTAAACGTATTTTAATTTTTTCGAGAACCTCCGAGCTGAAGTCATGACAGCCCATCAGGTCCTTCATCTCTTTGGGGGATCCCCAAGTAAAGAAAACATTTCCGATCCCCAACAAACTTGTTGGGATCGGCGCGCTGTGTCTGTGTCTTCTTCTGTGTCCGTCGTCTTTTTGCGCTTTTAATCATTATGAATCACCAACTTGCCCAACTTTCTACCCTCGTTAACATTCCCGATTCTTTTCATCTCGTTCCCACTGTTTTCCTACCAGTCGTGCAATTATTGCACGACTCGGCGAAGTGCTTGCTTCAGCGACTTACGCCAAGTATTGAAAATAGGCCTGTATACTCGTATACTTTAAACGACTTTATTTCGCGAATTTCTCAAAGTGCCGGTTTCAAAGAATTTTCACAAGCACGAACTTCCGCGATTCGGGTTGGTGTGCTATATATTCATTACCATGGGGTGAATTATTCGCAGGACCAAATGTTCGCGATAATTTTCTTCTTTATTAAATGGCATATTTTTGGAGATGTTGTCATTGTACAAAGAGTGTCGGTTACTCCATAACAATTATTTCAATACTTGAAAAAAAAAAAGAGCGAGAGAAAAAAATAACAAACACGAACACAGACATACAAACAAATTACGCAAACGCGCACGCGCATAGGTGGCACAACCTAAAAAAGTGTTCCGCACAAGTGTAACTCCTGCCCACATCTGTATATGTATATGTGTTGACGAATAAAACACAAATATTCACGCCCACATTGAATACGTGCACAGTAACGCACGTGACACCATGTCATATATATATATATATATATATATATATATATATATATATATATATATATATATATATATATATATATACGGCAGGGAAACGCACTTGAGACGGTTGTTGGAGTTTTTAAAACATATTATTCGTAAAGTTCGTCGACGTTTCGGCCTGAGACAGACCTTTTTCGAGGCTGGTCTGTCTCAGGCCGAAACGTCCACGAACTTTACGAATAATATGTTTTAAAAACACCAACAACCGTCTCAAGTGCGTTTTCTGCCGTATATGCTTTTCGTCATACTGCGCTACGTTTTCTCTCTCTCTCTCATCTCTATATATACATATATATATATATATATATATAGAGAGAGAGAGAGAGAGAGAGAGAGAGAGAGATCGATAACTATAGTAAGTTACAGCTCAAAAAGGTAGGGTGAGGGAAAGGAAGGCCGGGGAGGAGGAAGCAGACGGAACGCTGTAGGAGAAGGAGGAAACCTCCTCCTCCCCGGCCTTCCTTTCCCTCGCCCTACCTTCTTGAGTTGCAACGGACTATAG
>JAZHYW010002451.1:0-24168 GCA_037355805.1 Ixodes ricinus | reverse complement strand
AAAAATTGACCGCATCTCCACATGGTGAATGATGTTGGTTGGGGCGAATTTCTGGTGGTGCTTGTCTGCGTAGACGCTGAGCCGCAGCATGCCGAGCCTTTCGTTCGTTTTCATCCATGTCAGAAAGAGAATGTGTGGTATGGAACGTGGTTATAGTATACGCATTTGAGCATTCGACCGCAGCGCCCTCTCGTCTATAAACGTTGAGCCAATGCATGCAAAGTTTAACGCAATTATATACGCATTTGACCACAGCGCCCTCTCCTGTATAGACGTTGAGCAGCTACAGGCAACGTTTCATCCATGACATCCCCAGCTCTTGAGTTACTGCCACATCTCAGAGCCCCTACTCGTCCCGCTGTCGTGGCCGAGTGGTTAAGGCGATGGACTAGAAATCCACTGGGGTCTCTCCGCACAGGTTCGCATCCTGTCAACTGCGGCAACTTTTTTTTTTTTCTTTTTTTTTTTTAATCTTTTTTTTTTGCCTTACACGAGCTTGAAAGCTCACGTGCCCACGTGCTCGTAATTGTTTTTCATCATTGTTTTTTTTCCTTTTTTTATGTTTTTTCCATCGTTTTTTTTTTTGCCCTACACTAGCACGTGAGCTCACGAGCAGGAGCACGAGCACAGACGCTGGACCTACGAACGGACCTACGGACATCACTAGCCCCTAAGGAGCTTCGCCCCTAAAAGGCAATGTCTACACGCTGAACCCGCACGGCGCGCTTGTTTGTCTCGAGTTCAGTCGTTGCACAAAGTGCTCGAAGAATGTTTTGACCCTGACTAGCGTTACTTGCATCGATGCACTCAGGTTCCTTTCTCTGTGTGTTTAGCTTGTACCTCGCCTGCCGGCCTGGCAAGCACGCGCTGCTGGACTGTTTTTTGCCGTATGCTGGACCGTCAGATTTTACATACAATTTTGGGAATAAGTTGGCGACGGAGCGGAGTGGCATGGTTTCGGTTTCAATCGAACAGCCGTCTCCGCTCGCACGACGAAGCGCATGCAACTGCAAGCAGCCGAAGTTGCCCTCACGTGCATGCGAGCAAGATTGTACGACAAAGACATGGGCGTACCAACCCAGGTGGGCAAAGGGGGCCCTTGCCACCACCCCCTGAAACAGCCGCCACTGGGCAGGGCAAACACTCGCCGGCAGCGCCCAAGGGATACCAAGGGCTCGCCCCCGGCCCTGGGGGTCCTGGTTTGCCCCCCCCCACAAGTTGGTACGCCACTGGACAGAGACACCAGCCGGGACGCTTGCTTTTGACGAAAATCTGGCACGTTGGGAACCAGTAAAAACAGTGGCAAGCGGTTTTTCGGAATAGCTCGGAAACGCCTACAGCACTGTACGCTTGTGGGATGTCTCAATGTCTCTTTGGAGACTTTGAAAGTGGAAATTCATTGCTTGCCAAAGGCAAGCGAGGCTTGCAGCAGCCTTGCAGAAAGTTTCGAAAATCAAAGGAAAAGCACCCGCTGGTCGTACTGCATTTTTCTCTTGTGTAGAGTTTCGCATTACACAGTAGTAGTTCTGTGTTTCATCAGTCGGAGACTGCTTCAATTTATTATATTATATAACTAGTCAACTTTATGCTTTGATATTTACTACTAAGCTGGTCATTTTAAAATAAATTTAATATGTGCAGTTTGGTTCCTATTTATCTATAGGGGGTACATATATATGTATCATTTAAGGAAGGACATAAACCTAAGTCCCAAATTTTTTTGAAAAATTCATTTTTCAATTCTGAGGTTTGTGGTTTTAGAAACTAATTATATACCCTTACACTAAATTTCATAACCATGCGCCAAATAGTTACGTTGATATAAAATGTTTTCGGCACATTGTGAGGCACTAACAGAGTAATGGAGTTCAGTGTTTGAATGCATTTTTCTCAGTTCCACTTTTTGCTGCAAATTTTATACGAAGGAATCTTTTGTTTGAAGGTAAAATTTTTCTGATACCACAATCAAGATGTTTCTAAAACTGAAATTTACTGGGGAATCAGGCTATCTACTTTATTTTGTTTTAAGTTCAAGTCCTAATGAGAAAAGCTATGTTTTCAAAGATTGGCATAGGACAGATATGCATCTCCTATTTTGAGGTAATCAGTCTTCCTGAAATATTTACATTTGAGTTATAAAAACTAGATAGCCTGAAGTCCCACATCCCCTACTTTATATTCAAGCAATTAAAATGATGCTTAATAGCTTCATTTGCATATCATAGATTTCTTAATGAAGAGTGACACATCTTCTTATATAGGTATGTATAGTTGTCCTAGAGTGCTGGAAGTTTGCACAGTACACCTACATCTGAAGTTAAATCTTCCTTGCAAATTTCATTCCAATCACTTGAGTAGTTCAGAAGTTGGACCTCTAGCCAGCGTCCCCCTTAACATTGCAAAATGTGTCATGTCATTGGCATTTCAGTTAAGATGTTGAAAGACTCCCAGGTGGTCTAACTTTACCATACTTTGTTTATTGCGGCGTGCAAAGTGCCCTTCATTTGTCCAGCACTTAAAACAAATTTTTTTATTTTTCCAAGAACATCTGCTCCAAAAGGGGTGGTGCACGATAGACCCCAATCTCAAAAGCCCCGCGTCTAATGCCCCCCACCATAAGCCCCATTTTTTTTGCCCCAGTTTCAAAATCCCCATTCTTAAAAGACCGTAACACGAAACCCCACAATCTCAAAAGCCCCGCGTCAAATGCCCCCGTGTCAGCAGCCCATTCTTTTAGATGCGGAGCATCTCTTGCTCGGGTCTATGACCCGAGCAAGCCGCTTCGAGACGACGAACAAGCCGCTCGGGTCTATGACCCGACAGCGGCTTGTTCGTCGAATGAGCCGCTGTTTCTCCCAGGATCGTGACCCCCACAATGGAATGAAGACACCGAACTCTGGACACGTACCACCATCTATGAGCGACGGCGGCAAGCCACGTATCTGGTTACCGCCGCCGCTCATAGATGGCAACAGCCTTTCCACTCTGGCATGCTGACTTGTGGCCGGCCATTACTTTTCATTGTACAGCTACGCTGATCTTCCTTCTTCACCGGAGTGGAAAGGATAAGAGTTTTTCTTTTGCTCGTTTTATGAACAAACACTAGGCTAGCGGCAGCGGTTTGTTCGTAGAAACACTATTTGTACCACGAGAATTCGCTGCTAGGGCAATGTATTTATTCACAAAGTCTGCCTACAACACGTGTATGGTTACAGGACCCCAGATTCCATAAAAATGTTGCATCTTCTGAAGAAAGTAATCCAGGTTGAGGGCACCGTCCCGCAGTCGTTCCTCCAGATCTTTGATGCTCTCGTCCTTGTCGTTCCACCTCTCGAGTCGTTTCCTCGCCACCGTTGGACAGCTGGAGCAGGGACACCCGACTGGTGGCCTCATCTTTCTTCAGGAGATCGACGAAGGCGGAGAGGTTTGGGTGTGCCCTACCGAGAAGGTGGTTTATTTTCCTGCAATTAAAAAAATGATCATATCCTTTTGAAGACAGCGAGAGATACATCCACATATGAATTATATCTCCTGCTGCTTACCTAGCTCCTTTCAGGTTGTTGGTGCGAGCTCCGCGGTTCTCGTGTTGGTTCCACTGTGGAATATCGAAATGGCCCATAATCCAAATGTCCTCAAAATAAAAAATTAAGGCGGAATTTCGAGTTCCGAAGGTGCAGCTAGCTTCAGGTTGTTCCATGCTACCCAAACAAAATTGGGCGGTACGAATGCGAGGCTTATCTTTCTGACGAAGCCCGCAACTGAGGTGTCCACGCCTTTGCGAGTCCTAACTCTTGAACTTTCCGCCAAATCGCTGGAGGAGTGGAAGTGACACGCCTGGTGAAAGCGAAGGCCTCAACGAGTGCCGTTTCCAAGTCCGTTCGGACGAGCTCAAGCAAACGGAGAGATAGTGAGAGCGTGTTTGAAATGCTCCAAGGCATGAACGTGCACGTCACGGGATTTGCCTGGATATGCTCAATGTCATCATCTGGCAAAAAACAGAGGGTCAGGAAAAGAAGGTTCCATCAATGAAAACTTTGTTCGCTTCAGAGAAATCAACGAGTGCCTCCGGTGTACCAAAGCAGATGATGTGGCCGGCACAGGTTGACACATCAAAAAGTAAAAATTATCTTCCGTCCATCTTCTTCGTGTGTATGCTACCCAAGTCTACGTCCGCATATACAATAATCACCACCACGGGGGAAAATAGAACGGGGTCATTGAGTGTGGGGTTTTGAAACGCGGAGGCAATGACTTCGGGGCTTTTGTGACGGGGATTTTGCACCCGGGCAATCGTGCTACACCCCTCCACAAGGCACTTTTTGCTGCTCCGAAACACTGTTATGGCTGCTCCGAAAGCCACATTTACAGCTCCAAAACACTGTTTTCGCTGCTCCGAATGGTGCTCCAAAACAGCTTAGGCCAATCACATCACTGTGGATGTAAATATGACATTTATTTTACAATTACAGATGGACCGAGGCAGCATAAAGCATTCATAGCCCATGGCAGGCAATGCTAAGCATGGAAAGCATGTAGAAGCATACTCGGTTATAATTAAAGGGGCAATGTTTTAAACATTGAAAGAATTCTCATATTATTTTTCAATAATATGTACCATGACTTCATCAAAACACGTGACCAGCAACTTCTGATTCGGTTTAAAAAAGAAATAAATAAATTAACAACAGAAATAAAAAAAGCAAAACGTGAGTATCATCAGAATATGTTCAACAATATAAGAAACGAGCCGAGAAAGATATGGAACGCAGTGAATGATATCACAAATAGGAAATCTTCTTTCGGGTGTACAGATGAAATTATTATCGATAATAAGAAGTTTGAAGGGAAAATCTTGCAAATATTATTAATGCACATTTCGCCAGTGTGGGTGAAAGTGAAGAAAATGACACGGGCGATTTCGTCGTTGACGGAACAAAGCCTTTGCTGAATTCTATAATGTTTAAGCCAACTACGCCGATCGAAATTAAAATACTGATTAAAACATGAAAAAATAACGTTGCCGCCAGTATTGACGGTTTTAAATCGGTTCCAGTGAAACGTGTCTCACAATCACCTAGTCACATTCTGTCACACATAACCAATAGGATGCTACTAACAGGAATATTTTCAAACGCATGGAGGTCTCTGGCTGTAACTTGAACAGGGTTGGGTAAAATACATAAAAAATTTCTTGCAGTAAAGTACAAAGTAAATGAGAGGTTATCTACTTCAAATAATGTAGTAAGTGCAGCGGGTGCAATGTACTTGGAGTAAAATACTATAAATACAATGTACTTTCAAATTAAAGTACAGTAAACCCTCGTTAATTGGATCTCATGGGACCGGCAAAAATGTCCAAATTATCCGAAAGTCGAAAGGACAAAGAAAACTGCGCAAAACGTTTCCCTGTGACATACACCTTTATTTTGAGAAGAAATCTGTTATTGCCGCCTGCTTTCTGGACGACATTTGGGCGGAGACGGCGACTTCTCTTAGCGCGGTCGACTGCTCCACCGCACTCGCTCTGTCAGAGCTACGCATCCCATGCGCTGACAATTTAGCACAGCAAGGCCTCTTCGAGTTTCAGGTGCACCACCTTCCACAGCCGCTTTCTTTTCGCGTTGAACTTCTCGCTCTCGAAAGCCTGTGGGATCTCGGCCTCAATTTTCATGTACGTGGCCAAAGTGCTTCTCTTGACGTCGCAACTTTCCATCACTTGTTGTCGAGAGACGTTATCTTTCAAGGGACTGGATGGAAAGCGCCGAATAAACAAGGACGAAGAAGGGGACAGATACGAAGCGCTTCGTCTCTGTCCCCTTCTTCGTCCTTGTTTATTCGGCGCTTCCATCCAGTGATGTACCAACTAGCCCATTTATCTATTTTATCGTTCAAGGCCCTCAGTATTTCCACTTTCGTCGCTAAATTCTTGGCCTGGTACAGCTGCAACGGAAAACAAGTGGCACAACTGACCGATGATCGGAGCGGCAAAATCGTGACCCCCGGCGCTATTTTTCTTGAGCGCACTGATAGCGAGAGTGCCAGTCACGTTGCATGTTTCAAAGCGGAGGTGGCCGGCAAAAATTTGAGGGATAGGATAGCTGTTCAGATGCGGGCTTTAGGATGGGCTGCTCTCTGCCGGCCACCCCACGTTGAGGCGTGAGTTGTGACTGTCACTCGCTATCGGCGCGCTCGAGAACAATAGCGCCGAGTGTCGCGATTCTGCCGCTCCGCTCGTCGGTCACTTGTGCTACTCTTTTCCGTTGCAGCTATACTTCTGCCGCTTCCATGCCAGGAGAGTAGCGCGCTGACGCACGGCAATGCAGAGCAAAACTGGTGCGAAACACAAAGAACCGGAAGAGCGAAGAACCATGCGAAAACTGGAAAAACCACGTGTGCACCTCGGATGGATAGCGGTCATACCCTTTGGAACGGACAGTAGCCTGCGCCACCTGCCAAATTCATCCAAATTAACCATAGCGCGCCACGTTCCCTCCAAACTAATGAGCGTTTGGTGTCATTGACTAATACAGACGTTGGGACCGGATTGGCAGTTCCGAATGAGCGGGGTTGAATTAACGAGGTTTTACTGTAAAAGTACTTTTTTATCACAATCTTTCTTGGTGCACTTTAACTCTAGTTCTTAAACTGGTACGCATTGAACCAGGGGTGATGGGGGTGCATCAGGTATTTTCAAAAATGGAAGCGAATATTAGATACAGTCGAACCTCAATATAACAAACTTTAATGTAACGAAATCCTCGTTTTAACAAAGTATTTTACTCTTCATATTTTCTTGCCCATAGACCCCATGTATTTTTAGTCTCTATATAACGAAGTCTGTTTTCCTGCTATTTCAATATAACGAAGCGACATTGCCATAGAAGGCAATAAATAAATGAACTCTAAAAACAATTTCGTAAAAAATTGCGGTGAAGAAAAAAAGTTTACGCAAACGCGAGCGTTTAATAGTTTACTTCTTGGGGACGGGCCTCCCAACGTACCCAGGCTGCGGCGCCGGTAAGCGCCGGCGAAGCATGCGGCAAGCGCATTTCGTGAGGCTGGCCAGAAAATGCCGAGCAAAACGTTAACACGGCATAACAGCATCACCACTGACTTTCACTGATCATCATAGTCCACTGTACCGCGGGTACCGCGAGAGCCAACTTCAGCTACACTTCAGCAGCTTCAGCAGGAGCGATGTGATGGCACGACCGGCGCGACCGCGTGGGCAGTGCCATCTAGGAGAAGACCGAGAAGACTGATTATCGTCTTGCGAGCGTGATGTAGAGCAAAGGCGCAAGGGGGCAAGAGTGCTGTGTAGGTTGGAAACATTGGAACCGCCTAACCAGCTTTATTTTTCAACCGGGCGTTTACTCACGTGCTTGCTGCCATGGGTAAACGTAAAGTTCTTTCTTTGGATGAGAAAGCAAACGTTTTGGACGCCATCTCCAAAGGCGAACGGAAGAAGGATGTCGCGGCTCGCTTTGGTATAGCGCGGAGTTCCCTTTCAACAATTCTAAAAGCAAGGGATTCTATTCTCGGCTCCCTGAAGAGTGGCACAAGCGGCCAACGACTGAAAGCTGCAACTTATGAACATGTGGATAAGGCAGTCTTCACTTGGTTCATGGACACTCGCGCGCAAAATATCCCACTGAGCGGGGCTGTCCTGCAGCAAAAGGCCAAGGACTTTGGATGTCTTCTGGATGAAGACAAATTCAAGGCGAGCAGTGGATGGCTGCACAGGTTCAAGGCCCGGCATGCAATTGTCGGAAAAACGACAAGTGGAGAATCGACGTCGGCCAATGCGCCCGAAGCTGCTGCTTGGGTCGAAAAGGTACTGCCGGGAATCATGTTGCGCTACGAGCCAGCTGACATCTACAATGCAGATGAGACTGGGTTTTTATCAAATGCTCCCAAATAGGACACTGGCCCTTAAAGGAGATCGATGCCACGGAGGGAAACAGAGCAAGGTGCGGGTCACGATTCTTCTCTGCGCGAATATGGACGCGAGTGACAAGCGGATGCCGTTTATAATTGGAAAAAGCAAAAGGCCGAGATGCTTCAAAGGTGCTCGGGACCTTGAGATCGAATACACGTCCAACACAAAGGCGTGGATGACCCGTGACATCTTCCGCGGATGGCTCGGTGACTTCGACAAGGCAATGAAGAATGACGGCCGCAGAGTGTGTCTACCGCTGGACAACTGTTCCGCGCACCACATACCAGACCTGGAGCCAACAAACCTGCAGTTCTTCCCACCGAACTGTACGTCCCTGATTCAGCCGCTCGACCAGGGCATTATCAACAGTGTGAAGTGTGCGTATCGTAAGCGGCTGATCGATAAGCTCCTCCTCAACCTTCGCTTGAAACGTTCAACGAACGTGGACATCTTCCAAGCACTGGAGATGCTCTCCGCGTCTTGGAAAGCCACAACGGACGGAACCATCCAGAACTGTTTCCGGAAAGCTGGGTTTGAAACACCTCCAGCATCAACAGCCAGTGCTCTCGGGAAGCAAGCGGAAGTGTTCCCACAGTATCGTCCTTTCCAAGTGAAGATGAGACGGAGTCAAACCAAGAGGCACTTCTGGGAGCATGGCAGACCCTCCGTGGCGATGGTGCCGTCCCCGACGATGTCACTCTGGACGACTACCTCTACGGGGACTCGTGCGTCGTTGCAACGGAAGAGGTCACTGACGCTTCGATCGTGCAGGATGTGGTCGGGAACTCGACGGAGGATGACGACGATTCTGAGGTCGATGCTGAAGAAACTGCCGAGATCCCGAGCACTCGGGAAGTGCTCGACGCAATGGACGTACTGAGGAGGTACACGGCGTCGCACGGGCAGCAAGATGCCGTGCAAGCGCTCTGGGCGCTCGAACGCCGTATGAC
The DNA here is from genome assembly GCA_037355805.1 of Ixodes ricinus. Classification (NCBI taxonomy): domain Eukaryota; kingdom Metazoa; phylum Arthropoda; class Arachnida; order Ixodida; family Ixodidae; genus Ixodes; species Ixodes ricinus. The sequence goes on along the minus strand of JAZHYW010002451.1, from coordinate 15,279 downwards.
GCCGCTACTACTGTCGAATAAGGCGCAAGCAAAACTCACAGACTACTTTGCCCCTAAATAAATGTCATTTACGGTGAGTTTTCATACCCTCAAAATGTTTCGGCATTCTTTTCTTGCATGTTAAAGCCAAATTTCGATTTAGCGAAATTTCAATGTGACGAAGTAAATTGCGAATTTTACCGACTTTGTTACATCGAGGTTTAACTGTACTGTCAGATGTCCACAGAGTAGTTGTTTTACTCTTGCTGGCAAACTATTTTACGCAATATCGGTCTTTGAGCCATCATTAGTTCTCTCGGAGAGATGAGTGATATATTGTCTGGTGCCGTTTGTGGCGAGAGAAAGACATCCTCCCAGCATTTCTTCAGAGTTGACGAAGCATAATTTTGTGATACAAATTTAACAAGACCAAATTTCGGGAATGTACTTTGAAGTCGGGCATAGTACTTCCCTTGGAAAGTACCAGAAAAAATACTTTAAGTCAGGGGCTCTCAAACTGGGTTCCGGGAACACAGGGGTTCCACGAGCTGGTCTCGTGGGTTTCGCGAACATCCAAATCGCCACCCCCTCTCCCCGCCGCAGGCTGTGCGGCAGGACCATGCAAAGCGCCTTCATCTCACTTAGTACTGACATTGCGTTGATATTGATATGGTGGGGATATATGGGAAGCAACACAAGGAAAATTGCCTACAATTGTGCATCTTTTGCTTCTCGGTTGGCAAATATAGAGGGGGGAAGGAGTGTTCCGCGGCAGTTTTTGAGGCTTCCTGGGGTTCCGCGAGACCAAAAAGTTCGAGAACCCCTGCTTTAAGTACAAGTAGATACTGAGAGAATGTACTTCAAGTAAAGTACAAATTTTGTAAACCTACTTGAAGTAGTACTCCAAGTACAACGTACAGTACTTCCCAACACTGAACTTGAACCAACACCGGTTGTGAGCCAATCTTTGACTTTCGAGGGACGGCGTTTGCTCAGGTAAACACGAAAACAAACCCTTATGTGCGACAGGGGGCCTTGAAAGGGTGTGGGCATGTCATGCTGCGCCATCTCGTGGCGTTTGCTTTGTGGCGAGCCGACGCCGTTCAGACGCCTCTCTCTTCCACCGTGGCTTCTAGGAAACAGATGGCCGCAGAACATATGTGAGCTTATTGGGAACGTAAGCGATGGCTGAAGCAGCAGCAAGAGCCTTCACCAGGAACCCCGGAGATGAGCGTCGATGTGTGAATTGCACATTCTGTGCTTACCGGTCTTTCTCAGCATGATTCAGCTTGTTTTTTAAATAAAAATTAGCACACGCTAGAAAAAATTGTTTCGTTTTTTGTCCTCTAGGTGACATACTGTAAAGTTCCGACAGAATGCCCGCCCAAAATACACAGATAAATGACGAAAAACATGGGGTGGGCTATCTCTAGAGATGCCACAGGAAAACTTCATAATAAATTAAGGATGAACAGCCTGGCACCGGCCACAAACCACGTGACGTGGGAACTGATACCTCAGACCGCGGACACCGCAGATTTGCGTTCCACAATGCGATAAACACGCGGGAATTTGCTACAAACTCCTGTGTCACGGTAGAGGATACCGCAGGTTGCGGACGCAGCAAATTCACATTTCACGGTGCAACATACACGCGGGAACAACTCGCGTGTTACGGGAGCCGATGTCGCACGCGCAGGTTGCAAACAAATTTGCGGGAACTCGCTATGAACTCGCTTGTCAGACATGCCGGTATTGTAAATTGCGTGGTTGATGCGATTCCCGTCCGACATTGCGTGACATCCGACGGGAAATGGGGGTGGGCGATGTTTCATAGTTTTTATGTATCAGATACAGTCTAAGCTCATTACAACAGACCTGGTTACAACAGACATTTGGATGTAACATACCGATTTGTGAAGTTCGGTTGGTTTTCCTCTACATACCATTGACTCAACTTCATATCTGCATACAACATACTCCTGTTACAACAGACCGAAATCTTGGTCAAAATCAAGGTCTGTTATAACGAGCTTAGACTGTATTTAACCAGAAAAACAGGATGGGCGATATATCGGGGTGGACATTCTCTCGGAACTTTACGGTAGACTAATTCCTGCCATTAACTGGCCAAAGTTCGAAAATTGTTTCCCCTTTAACCCCTTAACCGTTTTGGACGAGCCTAGCCGATCTACTTAGAGCCATTTTAAACCGTATAGGATGAGTGTAGCTCATCCACGCACCCTACCTTGCCCCTTAATTTTATTTTATTTATTTTCTCTCGGGGCCCGAGGGCATTACAGAGTGTGTTTAGTATTTAAAAACACGTTAGAAACAATACAAAAAATAGAAGCATTACGACGCATCATGTAAGAAATGAGTAATTGCAACTCTAAAATCATCGGCGTCAGTAATAGTGACAATGGCTGTGGGAATAGCATGTTGCTTCTTCTTGCGTTAAAGTGCAGAGGAGAGGCTTTTTAAGCAATTTTGTATGGTAGGTCTTGAATACAGTAGTTTGGAGTCTGGTCAAAAGTATATTTTCAGGCTTGGCTCGTGAATGCTCTCAAGGTGTCACTGAGCGTGCACTCCTGTTCGAGTTATCCCGGTCATGTTACTGAAGAATGCCGCGCATGTCTGTCAAAGCTTTGCGCCGCTTCCGAGCATCCCTGGTAGAGAACGAGAACACATATTTCCTACCAAAGCAATTAAATTATTTTACCAGCCAGCAAACAGAAATGAATCTAAATGTGTTTGGTATCATGTTCAGATGATGGCAGCACCACTATCTCGTGGCAAAAATTGCCACATCTCCCTCCATTTGAAAGGAGTGCCTCGATGCTCTTCCCACTTCAGGGTCCCAATAGAGGTTAGGGGTTAACCCTTGGATGGTGTGGCCACGCTTAAATACACCGAACCATGAAAAATCTCCCCGAAAGTATGTGACAACCTTTCCAGCGATTAGGACTCATTTCAACTACCGTATTTACTCGAAAAATGAAAATTAAAGAAATATCAGTTTATGTTTTCTGCACTGATCCTCACTGCTCAGGTCCTTCGGTTTGCAATCCAGCGTGATCTCCTGGCCGGCCCGCAATCCAAGCAAGGCACGAAGCAGAAGCACTAACACACAAACACCAGACCACTTTGGAGCAGAAACTAAAAAATGCTTGGGCAGAAAAAGACTGCTGAACCCATACACGATCCCACTCATTCTTGTTCTGGTCCCGCCGCATAAAGAAACAGCTTGTGTTGCACGATTCCGTAAGCACGGTCGGTGGTCTTGGCTTGTGTTGACTTCACTTGGCCTTGGCTTGAATCGACCATTCCTGCGTGGGGCGCTGCATTTCTGCGGCGTGCTGTTCGGCGTGCGTTGTTCAAACGCAAGAGCGATAAAAATGCTTGTTTTCAATTCCCCCTTGACGTGGCCCAATAGCTGAGAAATTTCCTCCCCCAATCTCCCGCATTGAGCAGGAGGGATGGCTTTCTCCAAACTCTCGTGCCTCGGGGCTGAACTCGATTCCGAATATAACGCGAGATGACTTTTAGATAGAAAGAAAAAGGACTCGCGTTATATTCTTGCAAATACGGTATGTTTGGCACATCTTTTTGCTGACTCCGTATCTGCCCAGTAGGGGCTGAGCTTGCCCCCTACTGGGCAGATCACAGTGCCCGGCAGAACCCCACATCTTCAGATACCGTACCGCCGCCGCGTACATCCGGGACGTTTCTACGCTCGCCGCTCGTTGGTGCCTGATCCCACGACACCTTTCTAGTATGCGCCGCCTTTTCCACCGCTTGGTGGCGGGTATGTCGACGGGTCATTTCTTGTTTCCGTGCTTTATAAACTGCATTTGTTTCTTTTCCGATTTAAAATATCGCGCGCTTTCGTCACCGCGGGTCGCCCCCGTAGGTCCCTTTTTGACCCATCCCTTTTGATTTTTATCTTTCTAGGGGCTTTGCTCAGGTTTACGAATAGAGCTTTCAATCCCACAAGGCCTCTGGTGGAGCCCAGATTGCACCCCACGGGGGGCCGTTGATAAACATCCCGGCTCAGTTCTTTCTCTTTTCCCTCGCGGGTTCGGAACACCAAGAAAACCAGGCGTCAGGAAGCCGACACTGTTTCCTCATTGTCCCGCTTTCTTCGTGAAATGGGAAAACGCTGAACCAACTGGAACCGCTCCCTCTATTCCAGGGCACTCACTCGCGTGCCATACGTCAGGTTGCCGTAGCGCTTCAAAATGACCGTGGGAGGCTCCGCATATTTCTGGAATGGTCTATGGAGCACTTACAAAACGTTCTAATGCACCTTCCCGAGCCAACTGGCAGAATCTGACGTGGTAACGGCGGGTAAAAGACAACACGCGCTTTGCGTCGACTGGAGCTTCCCTCCGAGAGGCATGGACTGAATGCGGCGTCCCACTGCCTCCAGGTGTACGGTGTCGGAGACCACAAGATGGTGCGGCTACTGCCACGGCGGCGAGCCTCTGACGGCGCTGCACCGCCAGGTGGACGCAGCATCGGGAAGTCTCCGCAGCAGTGCCCGCGGTCGTCGCCTCGTAAGGAAGGTCGGGAGGAGGTAAGAAGCCTTTCACTCTTTCCTCGCTGGAGCGGAGGAGGCCACCAAGTGACCAGAGAGCTTTGTGGGAGGGGCTCGTACCACTTTCTTTTAATGGACAATAGTTATTTTTAATACGGAAGGGTCTATGTGGCCTTTAAAGCACCGTTATGATGGGAGAGTGTTGTGCAAGTGCCTCATGGGTCGAATGCGAGTCTCTGCCGTACGGCGATGCGGCGCTTGTGCCCACACTGGCCCGCTACGTCCTCCACTCTCTGATGTAGACAACGCCATGGCCTTGTTCGCGGGACATGTGGTGGGAGAGGATGAGAAGCTGAGGAAAGCTGCCAAGTAGCATTTCACTCCCACTGGACCACTAGCTCTGGCGTGGTCCAGTGGGACAGCAAGTTGGTTGTGCAATCACACTTTGAACGCCTTATCTTTGTTTACCTTTTTCTTTCGCTGTTGTTGCTTTGCCTTTTTTTTTAATGCGAATAGCATTCTTTGGCTACTTCACACACTTTTCGTCTATGTATCTATCTGGCTATCTAACCTCTTACGCCGCGGGTCGATAAATAAATAAAAAAGACCGGCGCCGGCTGGGATTCGAACCGTTGACCCTTTGATCAGCAGGCAGACGCGCTAACCACAGAGCTATGAAGACAGTCATTCAACGCACTCTAATTGGTTGTTTATATCTTTACCATAGGACGCGCTTACAGCGCTGTCACAGCTACCGGTGCGTGCGCAGTTCCATGCACGAGGGCTCATTCCGCTCTCGTGAGGCTGAGCACGGCCGCTAGCTCACCCTCTCCCGCGCTCGGGAGAGGGTGATGTAGCGGCCGTGCTCAGCCTCACGAGAGCGGAATGAGCCCTCGTGCATGGAACGCGCGCGCACCGGTAGCTGTGACAGCGCTGTAAAGTGCGTCCTATGGTAAAGATATAAACAACCGTTTAGAGTACCGTTGGTTGAGACTAGCTGAGACGCCAGAAAGTCTGGTCGGTACCATTTTGAGTGTTTGTGCGTATGGCGCGTGCTTTGCTCGCCTTCCTAAGTGACACAAACACACGTGCTGGGCTGCGGAGATCGTGCGCAGGGCTGTGAAAGTGTCAACAAATTTAGAATCGCCTCAAGAGTGGGCTGGCGTATCTAGAGTGTGCCGACCACCTGACGACTGCGCATAACTCCGCACCGTTTGATGCTATTCGCATTAACGTAGATAATCATTCCCAAAGGATGGGTTCTGTTGTTTTTGTTTTTTTCTTTTCTTTTTTTGCTGCCTGAATATAGTGAGCTTTCTTTTTGTTGCTTGCTTAACTTTTTACAGCAAAGACGCTAGGGTCTGGGGAAAAAATGTGTCCTCACATGTTGACAGAAAACTCCCCATTGGTCGTGGCAAGTATGAACAGAAAAACAGAAAGAGGGGTCAAGTATGAATAAATAAAATCAAAAAGACGGGGCACCCAGCGTGAGTCAGCCTTCCTTGGCATTTGAGATGGTGAGGTCCTGATCCCTTGTTATCATCTCTAGGCATCATCCTCGAGGTCGTCCTAGAAGTTGTCCTCGAGGTCGTCCTAAAAGTCGTCCTTGAGGTCATCCTAGACGTCGTCCTCTCGTTCTAGACATCGTGAATGGTCCTCCATCTTCACGTGAAGCGGAAGGACTCTGCACTCTTTTTCTGTGGATCAAGAGAGTTTTTTATGAGTCTCGCATTTCCGTTTTAGAAATTTTTAAAATTATTTTTGTGTTTGGCGCTGTGGTGTTTGCAGTCTTTGCGAACTACGCTCTACTGTATTTAGCGGCTCTTGGATGCTCTATTTGGTAAGCTCCGTTTGTCGGGACCTTTGGTATTAGTAGAGCTGCGCAAAAATTTCAACTGGAGCTAGATTTAACAAATTTTGTATATCAAATTATCGACATATCGAACTATTTTACAATCCGTTTTGAATTTAATATATCCGGGTTTGACTGTAGTCCCTGTGCAGCGGTCAATCGAAAGGGCAGCAAACTTCGACTCAACTCTGGTTTCAACGGTGCTAAAACATAGTGCTACTTTTTAAAGCGCAACTGTAGATTTTCATAATATTTGTGAATCCCCGTTTTTGCAGTTTATGATATACGAATCGTCAGTTTTGTAGGTTCAGGGAACTTGGGAAGACATATTTTTTATTTATAGACGTCTTAGCGGATCTGCTGGTTTTTGCGGAAATAGCTATCTAATAAGCTACAGGCGAAATAAGCTATCCAGTAGAGAGAGAGGCTTCATCTCAACTGAAGTGTCTTGCTATGCTTCGTTTTCCTTTTTTCTTAAACCAATTGTAAACGGAACTTACTCTGACCTATTTCTAAAAAGGAGGATGTGTGTTCCTTGTAGCGATGCAATCACGTTTAATGCAATTTCGTGGAGCTTTCTTGCCTCCGCAGTAGGTATGCACAGTAGACCGTTTTAGCTCACTGAGCTTGCACCCCATTGCATATGCGGAGCGGCACTCCTTTGCATACTCACCCTCTTGGAAGGGCCTGACGACCTTGACGTCATCCTAGACATCTTCGGCATGGTCCCCTGGGACGTCTTCCTGGATGTCGTCCTAGACGCCATGCTTGTCGTTGTCTATGGCCTCGTGAGAATGCTTGGAAGAAGCCTTTAGAAGTGGAATGGCGTTATCACCCCCGTTTGCATCAAACTATCCAGGCAGCGGCGTGCGTGCGCCGCTACGTTCAAATGACGCCCTTGGCGTGTGTGTAGGCAGTCGGAAACGCCCATTGCGCCACCGCTATCTTCGAGGGCGTTGCGGGAAAGCTCGCTGCCTGTCAAAAGAGCGCGGGCTGTTTGGGGTGGCGGAGTTCGATATATCCATTTTATGCCCGACCACGTTCGAAATAAAAAATAAAAAAATGCATGCGATTTTTTGCGTGAAATAGAAAGTTTTCGATATAGGCAATAATTCCATATATCCGTGTTCGATATATCGAGGATATATCGACCAAAGAATAGACAAACCTAGTACAGTCAGTACTAGGTTTGTTCTATTCTTTGGTTTTGAATTCTAATTTCAAAACCTCCCGTGTAATCCAAGTATTACTTTTCTGTGTTTGTTTGTAACATGTCGCTATAAACTTTTCTGTACAGTAGAAAACAAAATTCTTACATGAGAGCCACAAATCGTTAATATCTAATGTACATTCACCTTGTTCACAAAAACTGTCAAATGATAATTCGAGGTGATCTAAAATGCTTTCGTCTAGTGCTCTAGTGTAGTCACGCACTTTGACTAATCGGTCTGTTTTTTTAGTATTAAGTTCTCCAGCATATTTACACCAAACCCAATGGTGATCAGATATTCCCTCTCTAACCTGGCAAGTGAACGCTTTACCCATTAACTCCTCAGATATAAATACGAGATCAAGGATATTGAAGTTCTCGTGGGATCAAACGCCATATTAATCAAAAGCTCTCAGTGCTTTTACTTAAAGTTCAAAGGTGTTAAATTTTCCCAGTTGATGTTGGGAAGGTTAAAATCACTTGTGATTCTAATGTTTGTTGTCTTTGCAGATTCCCAGACCGATTCAAATTTGCACCTATATTCTTTTTAAGAACTATTGCTTCTCTCCCCCTCTTGTGTCTTGGTAAAATTTGATGTGTTTTCGTTATTGGTAATGTTAACCATGTTTGTTTTATGACTACTATGTCAGGATCAATAATATGTCTTCTATTTACAACATTTCTGGCGTTTACATTGAGTGAACGAACGAGATCTCAAACACTGTTGTCATTCGTTAGATTGTGCATGGCCTCATGTTAATCAAAATACGGGCGTTTTTCTCAGCACCCCACTGATAGCAAGAATTGCCAGCTATGAGCTCTTCTTTAGCGCTGTTCCAGAGAAGCTTTCTTTTTTGTCTGATATAAATTGAGAAGTCTTCAGATATTGATATTTCGTTTCCTTTCGCGCATTTCTCAGGATTTACATTAAAGTCAAAGAGTTCCAGTATTACAGGCCTTGAGTTCCCCTTAGTCCGTCTTCCAATCCTATGAATCCTCTCCACCCCAACATCTTCAATGCCTAGTTTGTCTTGCACAATCTCTGAAATGATAACTTTTTCTAGGTCCCGCTTAGTTTCGTTGGGATTTTCAGCAATTCCAAAAAATATTACCCTAAAAACCCGCATATAATACAAGGTCTTTTTTTTTCATATTTTGCCTTGTAGAATTTGTGGCTCGTATTATACGTGGGTCCCAACAATTTTCAGCTTCAATGAGGCGCAATCTAACGCAGTTTGACGTCGTTTCGGTTTCGAAGCAATATGGCGTTCAAAACAGCTCTCATCATCATTAAAATCACATTGTCCGAGGCACCACCATCCGTTTACAGTCAGGCTTGGTCAGGCTAGGCTAATGGCATTGGCGCGAAATTAATACTCGGACGCCTTGAAAAGAAAAGTCATTTTGGTTGCGGAAGACATTGGCAACAGTGCTGCCTGACGACAATTCGTCGTAAATGAAGGCAGCATCTGTGGATGGAGGCGACAAAAGCAAGCTCTCTTCGTGTGCAACGGAACGAGAATAAGCTTGAGAGGCCCAAAGAATGCCATGTTTGCTGACGTCGAGGCAAGTCTCAGCAACTGTAAAAGAGCAACGTGAACGGCACCTCGCCAGAAACATCAAGCTGCTGCATGAGAACTTTGGCGAGCCGACATTGGGTTGCTCTGGAGCACTATATGGCTCCTACGGAGCAGAGTAACGCAATCCTTTGATCCGTGTGTTTTGCCGACAACATGGCCGACAGAGCAGCTCGGCGCGAGTCACGTGGTACTCAGGGTTCCAGCAGGCGGCCCCGCCCCTATGGGAGAAAGATTGACGCAACACGGCTGATTATAAAATAAACGCCGAGTGCACACGTTTTGAAACTAGTCTGTCGTAAAGCACTAAACACTTCATCAAAGTTTTCATAATATTGGATGCGTGTTAAAATTTTAGAAGGCAATTTCCAAGGCAATGGCATTTGAAGCAGATGATTTTTGTACGCAGCGGAGATGGACTGTTCGGGTTGGCCAGAGCAAGTCACGTAAACGGTGTGACGTCGCTGCGATGTCGCCGCGTCGTCTGTTGCATGATGCTGCTCAGGCAATTTTTTAAAAAGAATTACTTCCTTACGTGGCACACAACTTAGTGCAAATTATTCTAAAGTATTCCTTTATTATGTTAAAACTATTGTCGTTCCGTACATCCCCACAATATTGAAGAAACAACGATTTTCTCACGTTCCCCATGCATTTCTGGCCGGAGTTGGAACCTCCGAGTGTTCGCCGTTAGTCGCCGAGAGACGGTGTCCTAAATTGCGCTACTCTGCTCCGAAGGAGCTATATAGTGCTCTAGGTTGCTCGCTTTATGGACTGCGCCAGGTTTTGACTGCGTCGCTCGCTCTTTCAAGAAGTGCGGGATTTCAAATGCGCACGACGGCACTGAAGACGACTGCCTTTGGGAGGAGGCGTCGGACAAGCAGTCTGATGGAAGTGGTGACAGTGATTAAGGTGCAGTTACGACTCAAATAAACATTTTTCTGACCTGGGTCGTATTTTACGCGGAAAATTTTTGCAGTCCTTAAAGGGCAACTTTGCTCAATTCCGCAAAATTTAGGCTTACATGTGATTCCATTTCACAAAGCATTACTAAACAGCTCTACGTCTTCGGATTCGCGAAATATGGAATATTATTTGTGTAATCTTAATTTAAACATCGGCAGATACCGAAACTTCGGTTGCGTCAGGCAACATTGGTCTCGTGTCACCAGAGTCAAGGCCACGTCACGTCGAACCACGTGGTCTTGTGACGTTCGTGGGGGCGAGGTACAGGACACGCGACGCAAGCAGGTCGCTTTGCATGGCATGGACGGGGATGGCCGGGGGAGAGGGGAAGGGAGAACACGAAAGAGGAGAGGGGAGCGGAGAAACCTGACATGCGATGAACGCGCAGGGCAGTGCAAACTAGCGCATCCGCGTTACGGTGATCACGTGGACGCCGTAGAGCCAACACCGGGAGAAGTTCATGACGTCATCGTTCAATTTTGCTCTGAGAAGTAAAAACAAACAAAACGTGAGAATGACGTAGTCATGCCTCTGACGTAGTGGTTCAACGTTGGCCGCTCCAACTCCGTCGCATTGACTGCGCTGACGATTGCACCTCACGTCACACGCTAGAGTTGGCAGATTTTGGCGACTTGGCTCATTTGAAAGTTTGCTGGCCAGTTTATTAAATATATAGACTGAATTAGATCTCGTAATATTTGACATGGGGTCTTCCTATATGATACTGAAGAGGGCTGCATAGTTTTCTAAATATCAAAAATGAAGCTGAGTTGCCCTTTAAATTGTTTCATACTATACACCTTTCCAAAAAGACTCGACCCCAGGGGCAGCAAACCGTTTCGAGCCCAGTCACTGGGTTTGAGGCTAGGCTCTCACCGGCGTCCCTGCTAACCCTAACCGAGTGGAGCTGTGATTTCGATAGGCGCAGCCTGCGTAGGCGCAGTTTTAAACACTGCTGGCGGATAAATTCTCATCTTTTCCCGCTGTATTTTGTGTTTCATGGTGCATGCATTTTCCCGAGGTCATTGAGAAAGCATTGTACCACATTTAAAGAAGAAAAAAAAAAATCTATTTACTATTTTTGTTGGGTACGCGCGCGACAGAACGAATGCGACTTGAATGTATAGTTCTAGTTTTTGTGTTTTTTACGATAAGTTTTGACGGCTCCGCGCGATTCGCCGATTGACAAACGACAAAGCGCTTAGCTGTCAAAAATAAATTACAACAGAAGAGAGCCGAAAGGCATGCATTTGTCACGCTCACAAATAACGTGTTTAGCGATGAACAGGACACAGACATACAATTTAGAAACTGTTAACATTCGAACAATATATTGTACGTACCACACGATGCAGCGTTATCCGAAAAGAATTTATTTGAGAAAGATCTCAAATAACACAGTCACAGTCGACAACAGTCACATCTTGACGATCGGACGGAATCCAAGATGACTTCGTTTTGGGGCACGTTTCGTGGAGAGCTTCCTTTTTTCACAACAGCACCAAGTCAAAGGATCGAACGCGACTGACCCGTTTCCACCCCAACCCGGACAACTATTTTTGGAGATGACTGAGGATTCTACGCGGATTATCTCTGGGAGGGGAGAACAATGTTCGCAAAATCGCGTCGAGGGTCGTTCGACGCTCTTCGCCTTCTTCGTTTCCCGTGAATGTTAAGCAGAAAAGCTTGAATGGCAGGCACTTACCAGCCTTATTTCGCACAATGGAAGGTAACACAGAAAGGGTAGGCAGCACGCATAAAAAAAATTAAGTGGAAACTTTCAAGAGGGGCGAGAAAACGTCGAATGCAAAACCGCAAAAACACAGGTAGAGAACCGCGCTGAGCGGGTCTTCACAGCTCCAAGAGAGTGGCAGAAACTTTCTAGCTGATAGAGGGCGCGCGAGTCGCACCAGCCGCATCAGCATCAGCAACATGGCGGCGGCCTAGGAGCGTTTTTTGGAAAAGTGTATACGCGGATAAAACATGTTTTTTTTTTCACAGTCCTCAAATCATGCTTTGTATTACCGTAAAATCCCGAGCAAGCGCCCCCACCCCAACAAAAGCCCCCCCCCCCCCACTTCACCGCTAATTTCACATTTCCGCGCTGTTCCGGGAAAGTGCCCCCCTCCCCGCTCCACAACGCAGTGGTGGGAATGCTGCGCCAATTGCGCCTAGCTGCGCCAATTCATAGATGCTGCTACATCCTGCTACAATTGGGTGTTTTTTGCTGAAATTGCGCCATCCCTGCTCCAAAGGAACATTTCCGCGACCGAAAATTGCAAAGAGCTCCTTGTCGCCTCAGAACGAACACCAGGTGGCGCAAGTTACCGCCAAATACGAAGGGAGTACTATAGATAGTCAAGACGAACCAGACGAATGACAGCCGATAGCCAACAGAATCCAATCCTAATCCTGTCTTCCTTGTTCGGGCGGGTGGGCCCGTTCGCCTCTGTGCTTCTGCGATGGCGCTTTCAACACCAGTGGGTCCCTTTCTTTCATCATTATGTTGGCCTGCCGCAGCACTTTATTTACAATGTAGCAAACCTAAACTGAACGCATTAACACGCGCGTTTTAAATCGTGTTTGAACACTTTCGCTTGTGCGATTGACAAATCGGCTCGCGATTGACGCTTTTCGTGATACGCGTGGAGTGTGCTGCTTTGTGATTCTCGAACAGTTAGTAATAATAATAATATTTATGGTGCAAATAAAAATATTATTATTAAAGCGAAAGGCTCAATAAGCGTCGAAGAAAGCATCACCACGTGCGCATGTGCTATACGGGGCACGGCATGAACAGGTCATCGCCCGTTTTTCTCTTTTCTTTTTTGAATTGGAAGGTTGTCGCCAAAACTACTACCTAGTGCAGTGAAATCTCATTCGGGTTACCTAGCAATGATGTAAATCATGGTGCTGGTTAATTCCGTAACGACTATTTTTGCTGACTGGACGTTTTGCGAAGTTGGAAAGTGCAGTTTTTCCGGGATATTTCGCGGGTAAAAAAGTTCGCAACCAGATGGTATGTATGCTTTTTATTCGTTTCCATGGTATGTCTTATTTGCATGACCAATATTTTGCGATGGCTTAATTAGGCCCTCGCTAAAATTAAGGCGTTTACAGTATCACATCTGATCGCGATTTTTTTTTTTAGCCCACGAGATATTTTGGAAACTTGCACATTCCAAATTTGCAAAAAGAGCAGGCTTCTTAAATATTTTGCTTGCTCAGTGACTTGTGAAAACAGTGCCGCTCTGTCAGTCAGCCAATAGCCAGGTTGAATATATCTAACTTTTTCAAGAATCTTGCATTCAGTGACTTATCTTTTAAAAGCCATGCACATTTGAATACTGTCATGGTAAATTCTGTTGATATCATCAAGGAAATATTAATGTTTAGCATATTCTGTGCAGGGTGTCATAGCAAGTTTAATGTGGACATACTGCAACAGACGGATGATAATGGAGACCGCATTGTGCTCTGGTGCAGACCAGGGGAGATAGAAGAGGACGGTTACTGCATTGTGTGCGATCAGACAATCAACTGTTCTCAGTTGTATTGTGTAAGACACCAGAAAGAAATGTAATATATGTTCTGTTCCCAATTGATTGGGCTACTGTTTTCACATCATACTATGAAAGATCTGTATACATTTCAGACACTTTCATTTATATTCTGTTTACCTGTCATGCTGGGCGGTGCTAGTTTTTACCGGGGGCATACAGTACAAGTATTGGTTTTTAGTTGTACATGCTAATCAATTTTTGTTTTGTCATTTATTGCGGGTTATTTGAATTGTTTCTATTGGTTCTAGTCAAGGGATCTCTGTACATGACAAAATTAATAAGTTTGTGCTGTTGTTTACCTGTCTTGCTGGGCGGCAGACCCCTGCTACAAAAGTTGTTACAGCTGCTCCAAAACACGTTTTTGCCTGCTACACGAGCTGCTCCAAAAGTCTTGTGGGCATTCCCACCACTGACAACGGTATCACGACCGCAGCCGACCGCCCTTCGAGCTCGGCACTGGCCTGTGCAGTTCGGTCCGAAGATCTAATCCAATCCTACTTTGCAGCCCCGGTCGCGCCGGTCACTACGCACCATTGTCTCGCTTTGTTTTGGGGTGCTAGGTCAGCGTATGCATTCTGGCACAGTTCTTCAAAAGAAAATCAGAGGTCGCCCAATCGCATTGTGAAAAAGGGAAAGACGTACACCAGATGTCTCGGCACATCAAGCTTGACCGGATACGGGAATGGGGCAAGAGGCCACGACGATGGTTGCTGCAGTCAAACCACGTGGAAAGCCAAAGTTCGACGAAGCTAAGTAACGGGCGCTGCCGGAGATCCGAGTGAATACGTGGGCCACGCCGCTCTTTGAATACCTGGAGCTGCGAAAAGAAGTGCAGAATGAGGTCTATTAGCAAACAGCTTCTTTCTGGAAGGGCTGCACAAAATAGCTGACGGCATGCAGTTGGGAAACATCACGGTAGCGCTGCAAACTTTTGAGATCGCGGAGCATCTCTAGCCTGAGGGCTATGTCCGCCGAAGGCCGTGAGTCCGCATTCACGCAAATACGCACGCGCTAACTTCCACCTCCTTCCCTCTCTCCAACTGGCTGCGCAGTTACTCTCTCCGCTCTCTCTCTCTACCAGCGCAGTGCATTGCGCGTGCGTTCGCATTGTACTCACACTGTGCGCGCTAACTCTCCTCCTCTCGATCGCCTCTCCTTCAAGTGCGAAAAGAAAATAAACGGGCGTGCGGCAATCGTTCGCAATTTCTCTTCCGCGAAGCCGGCGGCATGAAGGCTCCCGGCAGTCGGTGGCGCCGACTGCCGCCAGCACCGACTGCCGCGGCAGTCGGTGGCACCGACTGCCCCGGCTTGCGCCAGGGACGGTCGGTGGCGCTTCCTCTCTCGGCGTCCAGCACGCAGCTGACTCTGACGCTCGGAACCAACACGAGTCTCCGCGTGCCGCCCCACCGAGTTCCCCTCGGAGTAAGATGGTGTAATTTTTTTTCTTCGGACTGACTCTAAGGAGTCTTTTGGTGGTTTTGAAAGTGAGATAACATAGCATTGACGCAGATCTTTGCCCATTGTAAAGTCTATGTTCTGTGGTAGGGTTGCCTTGCAGGCATGCCCATCCGGGAGGAAACAACACAAAGCCG
>JAZHYW010002449.1:0-87470 GCA_037355805.1 Ixodes ricinus | reverse complement strand
TACTACGCTTATGCGGTTCAGAAGTTGATTCGCGCTGCATGTGACTATGCAGGTGGAGCATCTTATGTCCCGTTATTAGCCGTGGTTTCCTTTGCCCCCTGTCCTTTTGCTTGCCGTGGATGCAGATATCCGAAAAAAGCGTATAGTGAGCTGAGACCTGCATTACAAAAACACCGGATCATCCAAACGTTATTTGTCTACTAGCCTATGAGGCAGCACGCAAGTGGCGGTGCACTTTTTAAAACAAAGACATGTGCATGATTTTGCATCAGCAGCATCAAACACTTGGTTAAATTGCCCTCGATCGTCTAGCTTTCGAATACTGCTGAGTAGGGCTGGGCGTCGATTAAAAATTTTAACCCGATTAATCGCCACCCTTTAATCGATTAATTAATCGATTAATCGGTTGCGTTAATTTTTATAAATAATATATTAAAAAGAATGCAACAACTCGTCTTGCCTTTGAAGACTTATTTTACTCTCTGTTACACGGCGCAAAGGACATTTAGAATTGAGGATACATATAGTTCAACGATTCAAAGACTCACATATTTTTGCTCCAGCTCCGAAGACAAAGAAGTTTGTCCACATTCTCCGACAGGAAGACAAGAAGTCAGAGCTTGGGCGATGCTTTCTTCTTTTTCAGAGAAAGGAACCTCGATGAGAAGGCGTTGATTGTTGTCTGCGTTTTGGCGGATGGTCCTTGCTGCAGCTACATGGGTGCTTCGCTCGTAGGCGATACTGAAGCGAACTTACGCTTCCACTGTACGAAAACGGCTTTTTGCAGATGATGCAGTGGACTTCCTTCGAGTTAAAAACTTCACCGCTGGAGTTTACTTTAAACCCAAACTTTCCAGCGAGATTGCCTTTCATACTCGTGAACTCGTCCATTTTTACGTGCCGAATACTGGAACAAGTAACCATGGCGTTGTTAGCTTCCCAGCTTGTTTTTCTGCTTGTTTGTCTTGCCTGGGCAGGATGTGTAATAGATCCTCAACACGTGAAGTTTCGCGGTCGCGCAGGGATCAATTGCGGGCCCGGCTTGTTCGTCTGGCCTCGGCAGAACTGTAATGTATATCCTCGAACACGTGACGCTTCGCGAGCGCGAGAATTGAACCTTGCTCATAGCACCTGGCTGGGAACGGACTTCTTTTTGAGTACCGATTAAAAAACCGATTAACCGGTTAAAAAATTTGATCGCGATTAAAGCCTTAATCGATTAATCGGAAGGTTAATCGATCAATTGCCAGCCCTACTGCTGAGTTTTACCAGTAAACTTTTATTCTTCAATAAAGGTAACCAATACAGTTCAGGCAAAATAACAGCTATCTTTTGCAATACAAGTAGACTTTTCAATTGATAAATATAGTAGAAATGACTAGCTAAAATAATTATTGACAAGTTAGATAACGCTACTTTACGTGGCGTACAATGTAGCTAACCTTTCTATTTGTGCTTTTTCTTAGGGTTCTAGTCCATGTTGGATTTGCAACATAAGTATGCTCTGACAGTGTCAGTGCCGGTCGTTTCCCCGGGGAACCTTTGGACCACGTGGTCTGCAGTGAAATGAAATTAAAGCACCCCTTTGTCAGATTATGTCAGCTATACCCGGTGATATTTTCTAATCAACAGGTTTTTAGAATAAAGGGGCTCGCTGCCACGTTGATGCAGTCTTTAGTGTGTCCTGCGACTCGGCGGACATTACATAGGTGGATAATCGTGGCAATTTTTCTATTAATTAACTGAAATCCGTAAATTACCTTTTTTCTTACTGCTGTTTTAGAGGCAGTCATTATTAGAGCCTAACCCAATCAAAACCATTCACAAAACACCAAGGGGCTTTGAGATATTTATTTATTAAGCTTTGCACTTTCTTCCCCCGATTCAAGAACCACGCGCGGCAGGGGCGGGGAAAGTGGAGAGTGACATAGCGGTTTTGACGTGGAATGTTGGTAATGGCATGTTTGTTTGTGTTATGAGAACTTCTCATATTGAAGTTCCATGCATTATTTCATTTTCTAGTGAAGTTACAACCCTTATAAAGTGCTGTCGGATTCAGCATGAACAAACTTGCACACTTTTGACAGCGTGCCTTTGGTGGATGCACCAGCATCATACTACCAATGGTGCGTCTGGAGCGACTACGTATAAGCATAACATCCTGCACTCTGTCCAGCGCGCTGTTTTCTTATCAGGCGACGAAAGGCAGACTTTTGGCTATGAATCACCCAAAACTCGTCGTCTTTTCGCAAATTGTTTCAGTTGGGCTAGAGTTTATTCATAGCCCCTTTAAAATTGAAAATTCGACATGGTCAATTACATTGCCAATTAAAAAAGTTAATTAGACAACGTACTGTCACGTTTATTTACTCATCTAATGTCCGCCGAGCCTACAAATATCCTGTGAAAACGGCATCGGCCTATCTAACACGTTTTAGATGCGGAGCATCTCTTGCTCGGGTCTATGTCCCGCGGCCTTGTAGTCCGCACTCGCACTACGCATGCTGGCTCTCCTCCTTCCCTCTCTCCAACAGCTGCGCGTTACTCTCTCCGCTCTCTCTCTCTACCAGCTGTGTGCACTGCGTGTTCGTTCGCTACTGCTCACACCGCGCGCGCACGCGCAACTCTCCTCCTCTAGTCTCCTCTCCTTCAAGTGTGAAAAAAAATAAACGGCGAACGGCGAGCGTTCCGAGATTTCTCCGCCGCGAGCCGCGACAGAGGCTGCGTGGGGTACCACTAGGGCAGCTCTGCGCTAGGGCACGCTAGGGCAGTCGGTGGCGCCATCTCGACGTCAGCTCGCAACTGACTCTTTCCTCGGAACCAACACGATGCTCCGCATCACCCCGTTCCCTCGGGAAGATGGTGTAATTCTTTTAATTTGTAGATCTTAAAGCTTATCTTTTCCGATATTGAGGCTTAAATATAGAACATACAAACAAACTATACACTTTCTAGACTTGCTTTTCGAGTAGACAACTGTCATATCTACACTTTAACAAAAAAGAAAAAAAGAAAAATGGTTTTTTTTCAGAAAATCGACTAAAATTGGTACTTTTTGGTTTTCGCATAACATTAACGCAAACGTCCCGCGAAGGATATTTATTGCAGCCCAAATCATTTAATATTATCTATAAAGAGCGTGTTTTGGGCTTCCATACTTATAAAAAAAAATATCGATGTAACCCAAGTAGATCGCCAGTGTTTAATTGTCAAAGTTCGTCAACAATTGACCGAGGGGGCGTTTTTGACATTTTTACAGAAAAAAAGCAAAACGCCTAAAATTATTTCTAAGGGTTAGAGCCGTTTACCTGTGCCCACAGAAGGTGCTTGATATAATATATTCCTACTTGGACGGGGACGGGAACGCTCTCGTCGCACTGGGAGAGTCAGCAGCGACGGCCTTCACGAGACGCAGCACTGACGGATGCCAGATACACTGTCGATGGCCGCGCAGGTTCCTCATGTTTCAAAATACGCCAATCTGAGTAACCAGTAATCCGATGGATCCTTACAGCTTGTGGCTACTGCGTCATTTTAGACGCCTCAACGCCATAACTCATCACTATATATGTATATCATGCGATACATATAAAACTGCGACCCTGTATGATCTCTGACAGAAGCCGAGCATCTGCGAGCGAAACCGCCGCAATACATACATATATATACTCCTAGCATAGCAGCTCCGCATAGTACGGATCTCTGACTATATATACATATATCCCGGTCCCTATGTATCTCATAGCTACTGTGCCTCACATATGTATATATATATATATATATATACTGTATATATACCCGTTACTATAATTTGAGTACGCCCACTGCAAGCACTCAAAGTAGACCTTTAGTATACTTAAGTGCACTTCCTGTATACTGATTTTGAACTACTTTTTACCCCGGGCACTACGATTCTACTACATGTACTAGTTTTGTACGGACAGAGTATACTTTCAGTCCAACGCCATTTTACTAGAAGTATACTTTAAGTACACCTAAAGATACATCACTTAGATACACTAGAAAGTATACTTTTAGTATACTTCAGTGCACTTCTAGTATACTGATATTTGAACGACTTTTCACCAGAAAGCGCAGCCAAAGTCGAGCCGCCTTTGTTGGTTTAGTATTCCCCACGCGTGAGGCCTACCCCGCTCGAAACTCTATCTGAAGCCCTGGGTGCGAAAGGTCTGTACAGTATATCTTGCGTCGATGACAGCCTCGTCGTGAGATCCTGCCACAAAACTTTGCCCTACAGCCGTTCTACAGTCCCTGAATATGAGCATTTTTTGGGCGTTCGAGTTGAAATGAAGTTGAGAATTAGGTGCATCATCATATGGGTTAGGGCCCCACATTGCAGATTATCTACTTCTTACGTCTCATTTTTGCCCTCAACCTCTATTCATTGAGAATCGCTTTTCCGCAGTCACAGTTCAGTACTAACGCCACTCATTTTAAGATTTCAGTTACAAATTTGTTAAATTATGTTTTGTGCTAATTCTGTATTTTTGCCATTTCGGTGTTTTTTTAGATATTTATTTATTTTAACCCAAATTCCCTTCCAGGACCATTTCTGGACAATAGACAAGAGGGGATTTAGTCGCAGTACAGTATAAACACTTTTAGAAAGCACACATGAAACGAAGGATCTCGCGTCCTCTCAACCGCAAACGGTTTCAGCAGAAACACAAAGCAATTTCTACATCTTCAGTACTATTTTGGGAAGACCGCCACCAGCAACGAGAAATCGTATTATAAAAAAATAGAAAACACTATTTAGGCAAGGACATCACGTGAAATCAAAACTAAAGACCACTCAAGTAATCTAGGATAGCAGCTCGGAATGCAGCCGGGTCTGAAAGTGAAGTTATGTTGTCCAGGAGACTAGTACGGCTAGAGCACTGCGCAGGCCCGGGCCGGCCCGAAAGCCCGAATCCGGCCCGGCCCGCGGGCCGAGCTTAGGCTGGGTAGCACGCATTTTCACGGGCCCAGGCCGGGCTCGGGCTTCAACAAAATATTTTTCGGGCCGTGCGGGCTTGAACAAACTCGGGCCGTGGCTGCTGCGCAGTCATGCCGCAAATTATAAATAGCTGATAACAAAAAGTGTGCTCATTGCTATTTTAGGCTAAAAAAACACACTACGGCGCAGTTTAAAAAAAAGTTTTGTCTTTTGCAATGTCTTTACGAGGATAAAAGTAAACTTATGAATTCTAAACATACTGGGAAAGTGCGGTTAAGAAAAACACTCCTGTCGCAGGGTACAACTTGCTAGTGTCTTTTTACTCTGTCTTTCAAATTAAAAAAAGAAGAAAAAACGTGAGCTTGATTTTGCACTTTGTGCTAGTGGCCTTACTATGCCATCAAAAATAAGCCCAACATAAAGATAATTTTATGCTTATACAGCCTTTTGAAGAAGCACTAGCGTGATTCTGATTGTTCTTCAAAAAACATATAGAGAGGAAAGTTCTTTGTGAGACGAATTGAACAACGAAAAGTCTAATATCTCTTCAAAAATGAATCAATTAAATCTTGCCTAAATTTTTTTTCTCAAACATAGTGATGAAGTGCATATTTCGCCTATATTCTTTAAAATACATCGTCTAAGTCGGCTTATTTATCATTATTTAAAAAGCTCTCATGCAGTCCAAAAAGCTCTCTGTCCAAATATGCTCTCTTTATGCTTAGACAGCTTTTAGTAAAACCTGCAAACTTTTCGGGCTCGCGTATCTGTCGGGCCCAGGCCAAACTCGGACTTATATTTTTTAAAAAAATTGTCAGGCTCGGGCCGTGCTCAAGCTTCCCGTCTAAAAATTCCGCCGGGCGGGGCCGGGCCCGGGCGTGTCTCTTCCGGGCCCGGACGGGCCAGGCATAGAAATTCCGGCCCGTGCAGTGCTCGAATTCCAGTACATTACTGCGCGTGGCAATGAGGGAGTTATTGAAATCAGATGTATGTCTGAAAAATAGCGCTTATAACTTTGACTGTAAGTTAGACGATGCGATGTTCGGGTCAGAAGCTCACAGAGCTGGACGACGGAAGTCAGGGGGTTGGTATAGCGTGATTTGTGGATATTGCATAGGAGCGTTTTCAGATAAGATCGAACAACCATGTCCGGTGACCATTTTGAATTTTGATGAAAAAAATATATTTTGCTGGCTTTATGCCCAGAAGTATAAAACCAATCCATGTTTTTCGGAAAACAAATTTTTGTCTTTGCGAAAAACATGTGTAAGCACCCTCTCAGTCACGTGCGCGTTTTGCGTATCGCGCGATGTTGACAATTCGGGCGGCTTCCCCCGAAAACACTGTTCTGGCTACAGGTCTTAGAAATATTCACTGACAAATTAGGCATAGGAAGGATTGACAAAAAGTATTAATCACCGAGTATTAGGGTAGTTATTTTGAGAAAAAAAATCGCAAACACGGCACATTGCGCAATAACGCTCTGGATTAAAGAATATTTTTCTCCGTATCTATAAAAGCTAAGGTCTTCAAACTTTGCCAGTGTGTTGCCCTGTATATAGTTCATCTTTGCGTGAAATATTGTTGTCCTGGTTAGCGGGAAAAATTTACAAGAATTGCTCACACAAGAGCATTTAACTAAAAATGCATTATTTTGAAAATCATTAAAAAAAAGGCCATCTTTAATTTTCTTTAAACTCTCTGAAATTAACTTTTATAATATGTACTAACAGAGTCTGCAAAAACATGATGCAATATTTGTGTGGCTTTTAAGTTATGAAGCGAGAAACATGGCCAAATTAACGCTAACGCGGTTGCCATAAATGGGGCGTGCACATACCCGTTCTTCACAATTTCATTATTATTAAAATGTGTAAAAATGCTACAGGGTGGTCAGGGAAAGACAAATTGACAGCACAGAGGTGGAAGGTAGTTTTGAAGGGAAAATTCCTAATACATTTTCGTACAACCGACCCAAAAATGCCCATGGGCCGCAGCGATCGAGGTGCGCCACCCTGTAACATGCTTCGCGGTGCCTGTTTCAACAGCCGGCATATAGCGTCTCCTCTACGCAACATCAAGGAAGCAACCGAAACGACTTTGCAAACAGATCAGCCTACAACCTTGGCGGTAACATGATTTAGGAAGTAGGGCGCGGCAGAACCTGAACCTGCGCCGCCTGTGAGCGCCAATAGGTCCGCCGCTGTGGAGGGCCGCACAACGCGTAGAAAATAAAGATACATAAAAAAGGAAAAATTATTGCGATTGAATGAGATTGTCTGTAGCTTGATTTATAAGACAACGGTCTGGAGAATCGTGAAATCCAATTTGGGTATGCCCATGTGACCTACGTAAGTGATGGTGCAACAAGCCACTTTGAGAACAAGTACCAACTACACGAGCTGCAGAGCCACAAATACACGTCAGCGAGGTGTATTTTTTCCGCAGCTTGACATGGCAAGAGTGCCTGTGATTGAATCGGGGGTTGTGTCAAGCACCAGACAACGTGGTACAGCCTCCGACAACCCACAAAGTAGGTGATCAAGTCGGCGTCAGAGATGGTTGCCCCACTGAACACTAAACTGCCGAACGTGAAACTAATCCACCTCCCGAAAGCTGACGTCAAAGCGTTCAGGGACATGAAAGTAAACGACTGGGACTTTGTTTCCGTTGTGTGTGGAATTCAGTCCTGTCACTTGTGGCAGTGTACGCGGTCCGACACTTCGCAACTATAGCTGCTATCGCTGCTAAAAGCAGATCGAGGTCGCGAGCTTGCGGTGCCACTGAGAAGAAACGAACAATGATCGCTGCAGGCAAACTGAGAAAAAAATTTCCTTTTCGGAATGCCAGGAGAGCGCCGTGGCCGCCTCAGGTCAGCGTCCGGCAAATAAAATTCACGCGACAAGCTCCGAATGTGCGCACAGTATCTTGATTAATTGAATTAGTTCCAATTGTACAGCTTTAAACATGTGTTCTTTTTTATCACGATTTAAATGTCAGCAGCCCAGCCTCCCCACGGAGGGTAGGCTCCGAAATTCACTGATCCGAGAAATCTGGATTTAAATTGTTGACTTGTGCTTCAAACTCACCTGTAATCTTTTGTATGAATTCTAATTTTTCACGAATTCCTGTCACAGTGCTTTCTCTTCAGACTTCCTACATTTTTCGACCCCTTGCTTGCCCTTGTTTGAAATTGCCAACATCCTATCTTTCTCCACTCCCGTTACGTCAATTCTGTATATTTAAAACACTGTGAAATAAAAATTAAAAAAGAAATATTGCAGAGCATTTTTGAAGGGCTTGATGGGACAGATTATGAGCCTTGATCTGTGCAAAGTAGAGCGAAAATTACGATGGCCTTCATTTTAAACTGATTTTCCAATTATTGCGAAATCGGTAACCTGTCTAAATTTCAGTGTATTTATTTTAGAAAGGTTATTGTTTTCAATTTCAATGACAACTTATGTAAATATAAAACAGACGCATTGAAATCATTTAACCAATTTGAATTTACAGTCTTTTAAGGTCCGGATCCATAAAGCTCTAAATTGCTTCGTAATCGATAATACATGTTTACCTCCTTTTATTTTAATGCGAATAGCATTCTTTGGATACTTCACGCACTTTTCGTCTATGTATCTATCTATCTATCTATCTATCTATCTATCTATCTGGCTATCTAACCTCTTACGCTGCGGGTCGATAAATAAATAAAAAAGACCGGCGCCGGCTGGGATTCGAACCGTTGACCCTTTGATCAGCAGGCAGACGCGCTAACCACAGAGCTATGAAGGCAGTCATTTACCGCACTCTAAACATTTGTTTATATCTTTACCATAGGACGCGCTTTGCAGCGCTGTCACAGCTACCGTGCGCGCGCGTTCCATGCACGAGGGCTAGCTCACCCTCTCCCGCGCTCACCCTCTCCCTCTAGCTCACCCTCTCCCGCGCTCGGGAGACCTCTAGCTCAGCCTCACGAGAGCGGAATGAGCCCTCGTGCATGGAACGCGCGTGCACCGGTAGCTGTGACAGCGCTGTAAGCGCGTCCTATGGTAAAGATATAAACAACCGTTTAGAGTACCGTTGGTTGAGACTAGCTGAGACGCCAGAAAGTCTGGTCGGTACCATTTTGAGTGTTTGTGCGTATGGCGCGTGCTTTGCTCGCCTTCCTAAGTGACACAAACGCACGTGCTGGGCTGCGGAGATCGTGCGCAGGGCTGTGAAAGTGTCAACAAATTTAGAATCGCCTCAAGAGTGGCTGGCGTATCTAGAGTGTGCCGGCCACCTGACGAACGCGCATAAATCCGCACCGTTTGATGCTATTCACATTAACGTAGATAATCATTCCCAAAGGATGGGTTCTGCTGATTTTTTTGTAGAGTCTCTGCACAAAAAAATATTAAACCTAAGACTACAGCAGTTTTTCTTTAATAAATATCCAAAAGATGATTTCGCCAAAGTCGCAAAAACGAGAGCGTATACCGACAGTGACTTTGTGATTTTTTTTTCCTCAAGAGAAATTTTATTTTTGGCAAAAATGTTTGATTATGTTTTTGCGCTTGCACTACAAGTAAAACATCTATCCTTTGCTAAAAATTAAAAGAAAATGTCGACCGGACATGGTCGTTTGATTTTATCTCAAAATGCCAAATACAAACAATATCAGGCAATCGGATTTTTTTGCTTTTAAGTATCTTATTTTCTACGCGTGCGTCAGTGCGTCCTCCACTGCGGCGGATCTATTGGCACTCACAGGCGGCGCAGGTTCAGGTTCTGCCGCGCCCTACCTCCTATATCATGTTACCGCCAAAATTCTAGGCTGATCTGTTTGCAAAGTCGCTCCGGTTGCTTGCTTTACATCGCGTAGAAGGAAACGCTATATGCCGGCTGTTGAAACAGGCACCGCAAAGCATGTTACAGGGTGGCGCACCTCGATCGCTCCGGCCAATGGGCATTTTTGGGTTGTTTGTACGAAAATGTATTAGGAATTTTCCCTTCAAAACTACCGTCCACCTGTGTGCTGTCAATTCGTCTTTTCCTGATCACCCTGCAGCCTTTTGACACGTTTTAATAATAATAATGAAATTGTGAAAAACGGGTATGGCACGCCCCATTTATGGCAACCGCGTTAGCGTCAATTTGGCCATGTTTCTCGCTTCATAACTTAAACGCCACACAAATATTGCATCATGTTTTTGCAGACTCTGTTAGTACATATTATAAACGTTAATTTCAAAGAGTTTAAAGAAAATGAAAGACGGCCTTTTTTTCAAATGATTTTCAAAATAATGCATTTTTAGTTAAATGCCCCTGTGTGAGCAATTTTTGTAAATTTGTCCCGCTAACCAGGACAATAATATTTTATGCAAAGATGAACTATATACAGGGCAACACACTGGCAAAGTTTGAAGACCTTAGCTTTTATAGATATGGAGAAAAACTCTTTAATCTAGAGCGTTATTGCGCAAAGTGCCGTGTTTGCGATTTTTTTTCTCAAAATAACTACCCTAATATTTGGTGATTAATACTTTTTGTCAATCCTTCTTATGCGTAACTTGTCAGTGAATATTGCAAGACCCGCAGCCACAACAGATTTTGGGGGACGCCGCCCGAAATGTCAACATCGCGCGATAAGCAAAATGCGCACGAGACTGAGAGGGTGCTTACAATTTTTTTTCGGAAAGACAAAAATTTGTTTCCGAAAACAAGGATTGGTGTTATGCTTCTGGGCATAAAGCCAGCAAAATATATTTTTTTCATCGAAATTAAAAATGGTCACCGGACATGGTTCTTATCTGAAAACGCCCAACTATAGCTCGCTGCTTAATTCCTTGTAACTTTCAGTAGTGTCGGTTTCTTTCTTTACGTCTTTTGACTCGTCATGCTTCCACGCCCGTCTTACCGAACGTGCCGCCTTCCCGTTGCAGCCTCGGCGAGCCCGCATCTGGGCTACCTGGCGGCCACGCAGTCCAGTGCTGGGCCTCCCCTCAACCTGGGCCTCAACCCGGGTGCCTCCCCCTATGCTGCCTATGGCCCCACTGCCCCCAGCCCCCACCACGACTTCTCCCAGCCGCCGGCGGCCGCCCCCGCCATGTTTGCCAGGATGAATCCAACCCATACACGGCTATGGCAGGTAGGCGGAAGTACCATATTTACTCGCGTAACAAACTCACTTCAATAGCTTTACGGGCAACACTTTAGAAAGATCGTCGTCACGCATCCGAAGAATGCAAAAGCTTTCTCCCTCTTGCCGCGAGGAGAGGAAGTCCGGACTTCCCGTCGGCCGTGCTGCTTGGACAGAGTGAAGAGGGCAGCTCTGGCGTCCCACCAAAAATGGCGCAACAATGGGAGAATCCTTGTTTCATATGCTTGATAGACTTGTTTTCAAACATTACTCGCGTTATGTGAAACCTACTTTGGCAGTATTCAGTTGCTAAGTGTAATATTGGATGGTTTTAGAAACTTTCATTGCCCTTACCCACTTACTTCATTGAGCTCTGGGGGCAGTCGTCAGTGGCATCCACGACGCCAACCACGACGGCTACGAGAATTAACTACGCCACACCTCTGTCTTCAGGTACATAACGGCACCATTTCACTCGCATCATGCAACCGTGCTACAGCTATCGTTTTCATTTTGGGCATTTACTCATTTTGCGTAAATGTCAGTTTAGGGGCCCATCTGACAGGAGTATTACTACGACATGTGTTCACTGACGGAGGGGCACCCACAGCCAGTCATGGGCGCACCGTGTTAACTGTGCACTACAAAGTGCATACCATTTTTTAGAGCACGCTCAATATTATTTTTGCTAAAGAAAAGACTGCTCCCGAAGCTCTTTCCGTGCGGAGAGCGACGCAAGTATTCCTTGGCCTAACCGCTTTCGTAACTTCGCTGCTCGAAAGCAATTCACAGACGACTGCGTGTTTGTTGACATCAATGTATTTGATGGGCGAAACAGCTCCGGGGGCTGAGTGATTCCTCAACCCCAGCTTCGTTGGCTGTGCACGCCGCTTGGTTCCGGTGTAATCACTTCCGTAATTTTCCACTTGCAGCCACAATGGGTGATTGTGCTGCCATGCTTGGCTTGACCCGACCGCTTGGCGGCTTAATTGACTTGGTGGCTGGCTGGGTTGGACGCAGTTCCAAACTTGAAAGCAAAAATGGAAATGCATTCATTAAGGGAACAGGGTAGGCCCTATTCCTTCCATGTGTTTCAGCCTATGTATGTGACCCTTTTTCTCTGGATCTGCTAGGGCTAGAGGATTCATGTTGGTATCATTGTATTTAGCTTTCTGTGTTATCTTTACTGAACTAGAATTATTGTTATATATATTTTAGTTCTTTTTTACTTTGGTTTTTACTGGACCCTCCCAATTTTAATGCCAAAATGGACAATAAACAGCTTGTCAAACAAAATTGCCTTGATTGATTTCTATAATTCTAGTTCAGTAGACTCTCCCTTGTGTTGTCTTGGTAGTGGAAAAAAATAATGCTTCTAGTTTTTTTGGTTTCAGAGAAAAAGGGTCAAACGTCGCAAAAAAATGATGTTTTGAGATAATTGACTTTGAAGTGAAAGAAGGCGCTTTATAACAAACTCGCACTCTAGAAATGCATGCTGATGCATCAGTTCGGTGGCCACCAGCCAGGTTGTCACCTCCATATTCAATATTTAGTTTCTTTGTTTGCTGCCTTGCTTTGCGAGCCTCTTTTGTGATGAGCTGAGTAGCCCTGTCTGCAAAGTAAAGTCGTCGCCGGTCAGCGTCCCACAACCACTGCACCGTGAATCATCCTGGTGAAACACCAAGTAGAGGCTCCGAAGTGGCCCGTTTTGACGTCTCTAGTCGGTGTGTCCAACAGCACTTTTCACACTTCAGAAAGTAGGTGCAGGCGACGCCAGCTCTTTGTGTTGCTTTTTCAACCAGCTGCAAGTCCCCACCGCACACTTTACACACCCAGCTTTCGGCGACGGTACAGGACAGAAGGTCGATGTCAATCAGTTCATAGTCCCAGTCACTAACTCTTGCCTTGAGCTCTTCAAAGCGTGCTGTCGAGTGCGACAGCTTCGAAGAAGACGCATACGTGGTAACCGCTGCGTCAAGCACCAGAATGCATTGCAGGGACTCGGCGGCACGAGAAATTAACCTGTGCTCGATCTACCCTGGAAGCGACGCTTGTGAAATACCTTCTTTGTCTTCGTCATTTGATTAACATTCAAAATCTAGTCCTAAAGTAAATAATAAATTACCTTGCCCGTGGAAGCACGCCGAAGCAGAAGCAAAAGAACGAAGTGTCGCGAGTGATACCGGCAGTGTCTGAGGATTTATGGGGCTAAAACGTTAAAGCTAGACGGCTAGACAGCTGTTTGCTGTTGATGGACGAGCAATAAACATTCCGCTAAACCTAGAGAAAATCTGCGTTTTTTTACTCTTTTTTTTACAACATAGGAGAAATACAAATCATGCATAGGTGTAAAAGGGGCGTGGTCGGTCACCCCTTGGTTTCGGAAAAGGTCATTTCTCCTGTAGATAAATCGCGCACGCTCAAATGACACAGTCAGCAATGTTCAGGAAACACTGGGAAATCCAAATCTCTAAAAAACAAAAAATCCATTTTTTTTCAAAATTTTGCTTTACCCTGTTTTCTTAAGTGCAGAAAAAAAAAATCAAAATATTGATGATTGTTTTGGGGGTGCATTCATTTTCTGTTTAAATACGGTAATTGTGGCATTTAAAAGAGCAGTAAGCCCCCGTTATAACAGTCTGTGGGACAGCGAGCAAATTAATAATAAAATACTCCAACCGAAGCCCTCAAAAAGTGACCCAACGTTTCAATACCTACTTGGTTTCTTTTGAAAGGTGACTGAATCGTACGGGACAGCAGCTATGTAAGCTGTATATCAATAAAAGCAGGAATGCTGAATTATTGTTGCAGCTGCTACGAAAGAGGTATGAAAAACTTTCAGCCTTTCCACTCTGGTGAAGAAGGCAGACCAGCGACGCTGTACTATGGTGGGAATGAAGTAATGGCTGGCCGCAAGTTGGCAAGCCAGATTGGAAAGGCTAAAAAAATTGCCGCCATCTATGAGCGACGGTGGCAACCAAACAACCGGTAAGCTGCTTGCCGCCGTCACTTATAGATGGCGGTAGCTGTCCAGAGTGTTGCTGTCGACATTTATTTTCTGGACAACATGATCCTGGGGAAACTAGCCCTTAAAAGCTCTGCTGTAAAATGAATGTTTGGATGACCGTGCTGTTTCTTTGAAGACAGTTTAAACCTGGATGTCCGTGCGTGCCACATTTACGTTGTGCCGAGGTGCCACCAAAGGCAGTGAGCCCGCACACTTAGCGTTTCTTACAAGTACCGAGAACCATTGTTCTGCAAATGCACAAGACATGCACTGCAGGCAAATGGTGCGCAGCAATTTACTTCCAAGGGCTGCATGAGACAGGGTGTAATGCATTGGTGCACTTCACACTACATACTCGTAAGACAAGCACAGACATTAAGGGGCTTTAAGGAAAGCCACTAGAAGACACTCATTGTCATTTTTTAAAGCTGTCTTTCTGGTGTGCAACATGCTTCATTTTGTTCTTGACAGGCCCAACAACGGATGCAAGATATGCAGAGACGACGCATGTACCAGCACACACTGTACATGCAGCGGTAAGTGGCACCTACCCTTCACCGAAGCATTGCGCCTAACAAAATCTGTCCGTGGCGTCCTCAAACACGGTCGAGAGGGCATTGCGTGAGCACCCAAACGTGCTCTACCTTTCCTACACCAAACAGACGTCAAACACTTTTCCAGCTTTGACCGAGTTCCAAAGCATACCCGAACCACATAAGGATGTCGCACTATGAAGGCCCATCCACACGGGTGCACTTGCTTTTAAGCTTTTTTCCATTACGTCGTGAATCGCCGAGACGTCCGCGCTTTATACATAAGTACAAGGCTGCTTCTTCGATTAGTTGCCATACGAAGCATGGATGTCCTGGTGACTCTCGACGTAGGCAGAAGTTCGTTGTAATGTGACGTAACAAAATGGGGCTGTGTGAGCTGGCTTTCCTAGATTTACCGTAGCCGCTCCTGCTGCGTCTGTCTCCAGGTGTTGTCGGGGCCTGGTATCGTGGATGTTCCTGCTATCAGGAGCTGCCGACCATCTTTTTAGGGGCGAAGCTCCTTAGGATCTAGCCTTGTCCGTCCGTCCATCCGGCTTCCATGCTCACATCGATTGCCATCCCATCTGTCTTCTTAAAAAAGAAAAAATGTTTGCGCAGTCGACAGGATTCGAACTTGTGCGGGGAGACCCCAATGGATTTCTAGTAGGGGTGTGCGAATACTCGAATACTGTAAACGACGAAATTTTCGCGAGGACCTAATTTTCGCGAATCGCCTACAAACGCGAAAAATACGTCCCGCTAACAATTCGGGCAATATGTGAACGCTACGGAAGCTACACTCAATTCGCGAAAATTAGAACCCGCGAATAATTTCAAACTTTCAGCTTTGGCCCGATTCGCGAAAATTTGAGCCCGCGAAAATTAAGTCATTTACAGTATACGAATTCGAATCGAATAATTCGATTCGCGAATCAAATTCCTAGTACAGTATAGACCACTTACAACGTAACCGCTTACAGTGCAGGACCGGGTATAACGTGGCTTTTTTCAACCACCGGTTCGCCTCCCATACAACTCTGTGTAATTACATACCGCAATGCAGGCGCGCGAAGGGAGATACCGGTTATAGTGAGGTTTCCGCCGACCGACCGGCGCAGCAAGCACTCTTCCCTGTGCGACACTAGATAACAGCGCTAGCCGCAAGCGGCACTCGCGGGGGCAAGGAGGTTGCTCGAAGAGGCAAGGAGCAGCAAAGAGAGAGGCAGAGACTAATGACTACGCAGCGAGTTGCAACGCGGCGAGGTGCGACCGACGCACGCACGCGCGTGCTCAACTCCGAAAGCCAGCGCGAAACACATGCGCGTCAAAACTGTCCGGTCCGGCGTGCGAACTGTCGGGAAGATGGCTGCTCCGAATCGCCGCACAGGACAGTTCGCGACACATGGCTTCCGACGCGTCGTTGCGTCGCTCCGTTCAGCTCCGCCCAGTTTTGGGAATCCCTCTACCGAATGGATGGATGAATGCTAATGGCTATATCTATAACGGGCGGTAGCTCGCGCCACCTAGCCTAGAAAACTAAAATACTACCCTCGCCCTTGGTTTTTCTGACTTTAATGCAAACATAATATTTTTATTACATTCTATTAAAGTGTGCGTGTGTAGAGATTTTCCGTGAGGTTACTTTTCTGCTCAACATCACTTAATCGCGACGGACCGCAGCGGACCTTAGGAGCCATCCCAGCGAAGCAAGCACTGCGTACAAATCACGTGACTACGCACACCGCGCATTGCTGCGTCTCTCCCGAAGTTGACGTGACACTCACACGGCATTGGAATGGCTCGTAGCGTCCGCTGCTCTCCATCGTAAGGTGAAACGGAGTACATTCGGGTTTCGACGGCCTCGATCGGTCCCCGAAGGCCGGCTTGCTATGGCGCGCGAGATCAGCAGCTTGTTTTGCGCGCGCGAGAAAACTCGATGGCGTCCATCTCCTTCACCGCGCACCGCCACTACCGCCACATGTGTCCGTGTAGGCGTTGTAAAAGGGGGAATATCCGCTTCCCCGAACCGCCCGAACCACGAAGCGCCTCCTCGCCCGATCGGGCCGAATGTCACGTGACAACATGACCTTCGCGGCATCCGTGCTGCCATTGGCTGCGGCCGTCCGAAATCGCACAGCCGTGCGGCAATATCTAGCAAGTTGGACGCACGCCGTCGCCGGACGGAGGCCCCGTCCGACGCTCCGTTGCGACGAAAACCCTTGCCCTCGGACGTCGTTCCGGCGGTTCGCACGCCGAATCGGACAGTTTGGACGCGCATGTGTTTCGAGCCACCCGCAAGCCTTTCACCCCTCGCTCTAGTGACGCAACACAAACCTCCTTTCTAACATCGCGCGCGCGCGCCAAAACGAAGGCTGGATAGCTGGATAGTTACTAGTTTCGCTTCTTGCTGTTTGTGACTAGCTCCACGTCGTCTGTTTGGACCGCGTGTGGATCGCGTCAGGCATATCGTGCGGAAATCGACCGTCCATCCCGATCTCTCCGTCTCCCCCGCCCAGGATGGCCAAGAAACGACAAGCCGCTCTCGAAACTAAACATGTTGGCGGTTTATGTCCGCGTTTTCAAATAAAGACGCGAGCAGCAGTAAGCAACAAACAAAAGTAAACTTCTTTTTTTTTTTTGTGCGTGTGCGTCCACGAAGGAGAGAAGGGAGGGGGCAAGGAGCAAGGTGCATGCTCTGTGCATGGCTGGCTGGCATGGCGCAACACTTCCATGGCGCATCGTGTCCTTCTCCTCCCTTTCCCCCTTGCTTAGCGAGGGGCTTGCGGGAGCTGCGCAACAGCGGAGGCAGCGGAGGGGCAAAGGCGCGAAACCCGACGCCCGAGGTATGCGCGCGAGCGGCGGCCACGGCTTGGGGGGCCTGCTGCTTCCCGATCGCACTCGCGATGAGAGGTGAACCCTGTTCCGGCCGCAAAGTCTCAAAGGAACGTGTCACGGTTTTGTTTTGTGCAAACATGGACGGCTCCGACAAGCGGTGCTTGTTTATCATCGGGAAATACAAACGACCCCGTTGCTTCAAGAAGCGAGAATGTCTGCCTGTGGCGTACACAGCAAATGGAAAGGCTTGGATGACCCAAGAGTTCATCTAACATAAAATAAATTCGTAAATTGTCTCATGGCATGTATTTTGGCCTGAAAAATTGATGTTTTGGTTATAGCGCGGTACCGCTTATAGTGCGGATTTTCGCGACTCCCGTGACATACGTTATATGCGGTCTATACTGTATTCGGTCACTCGAATATTCTATATATTCGGCCAAAGACGCGCGGTCGTCGCGGGGCTGACAAAAAAGTTGTTTCTTTCTCCCGATGGAAGCGCCGTGATGTTAGACAGACCATGCGGGAAACACCTCTTGGTCCTACCGAACGCCACAAACTTTATAGCACGCAGATTTACTCGCGTAGTAAAATAATCTACCCCTGAATCACAACCGAAACATCCCGTTTGCGCCGCCGTGCCATGCCTAATTCTTTTCACGAGTGAAGCCCCATATTTCAAATTGAAGCGCCGATATTCGCGACTCCAGCGACCTATAGGGGACGCCACTATCGGGCGAATATGGCGCTCGAATCCGGGTCGTGCCGTGCCATGTGCCAGCTCAACGCACAACGCTGGGGCATCAGCGAGCGGGAATTGGACTCCAAATGGTTCGCCCCGCTTTATATTCTCCACGTTTCGAACCTCCGGCGATGTGTTGGGGCAAGCGAGCTTCCAGAGGCTTGACTTTCTTCGAGGAAACGAGGAAAGGACTGCCCACTGTCCTTCCACTGTGCTGATGAACGTTGAGAAACGCAGAATGTCTGGCTCACGCGGTTCCATAGGTCGCGTGCAGAGCAACCTGGGTCACAAGGCGATACTACGGTTACGACACAGACACCGGTAGAACTGTTCTGTCGCGCAATCCACCGACAACATGCAAACACGGAAGCCAGAAGAGACGAGCAGAAATCGCGAAAGGACCTGGTCCGGCCAGTTCAGTGTTTTCCCGCTAGGTGTCGTTCGTTTTGCTGGAGTCGCGAATAAAACACACTTGCCACACTCACAGAAATCGGCAACTGCGCGATCACAGCAAGAAAACCACGTTAACCACGCCATGAAACCAGCCGAGCTATCACCGTCATTCTTTTGGAACCGCAAGCTGCAAATTCTGATTCGGAACGAAACGGAACGGAAAAATAGCGTGCCTAGATTTGAGAGGGTTTCCAACCATTCGATAGCCGCGTTTGAATTACGAACTGCGAGAAGGGGACAAAAGACGAAAGCGTCGATCGGGGAGACGTTGCCGCTCGCTCTTCAGTTTGATCGCCTTCTTTCCACGCGACAACACAACACATGCGCAGTTACAACTAATCTGCGCTGGAGCCGTCTCCGTGGTTTCAGTTTTGCTTGCTCCCTCTTTTAAATCAAGGCTCTCTAAAACAGGATAGATAGACAGAAAAATGGATGCATAGCGGCAGTGTATGGTGACTTGCGCCACCTAACCACGTTTTTTTTTCTTACTTCAGATTATATTGTTTAAGCTTGTTTACTCAGATTTAACACCTATCTATTTATTTATGTGAAATAAAATCCCGGGTGCCCTTTTTAATGCGAATAGCATTCTTTGGATACTTCACGCACTTTTCGTCTATCTATCTATCTATCTATCTATATATCTATCTGGCTATCTAACCTCTTACGCCGCGGGTCGATAAATAAATAAAAAAGACCGGCGCCGGCGGGATTCGAACCGTTGACCCTTTGATCAGCAGGCAGACGCGCTAACCACAGAGCTATGAAGGCAGTCATTCAAGGCACTCTAAACACCTGTTTATATCTTTACCATCGCGCGCGTTCCATGCACGAGGGCTCATTCCGCTCTCGTGAGGCTTAGCACTGCCCCTAGCTCACCCTCTCCCGCGCTCGGGAGAGGGTGATGTAGCGGCCGTGCTCACCCTCACGAGAGCGGAATGAGCCCTCGTGCATGGAACGCGCGCTGCACCGGCTAGCTGTGACAGCGCTGTAAGGCGCGTCCTATGGTAAAGATATAAACAACCGTTTAGAGTACCGTTGAGTTGAGACTAGCTGAGACGCCAGAAAGTCTGGTCGGTACCATTTTGAGTGTTTGTGCGTATGGCGCGTGCTTTGCTCGCCTTCCTAAGTGACACAAACGCACGTGCTGGGCTGCGGAGATCGTGCGCAGGGCTGTGAAAGTGTCAACAAATTTAGAATCGCCTTAAGAGTGGGCTGGCGTATCTAGAGTGTGCCGGCCACCTGACGAACGCGCATAACTCCGCACCGTTTGATGCTATTCGCATTAACGTAGATAATCATTCCAAAGGATGGGTTCTGCTGATTTTTCTTCCTTAAAATGGAGACCAAATATCGCATAATGCCCCTTTTTTGAGATATACAAATATAAAAAAAAGGTTGTGGTGTTAGGTTGTGCTTTTAACCAGAAAAAAAGGCACGCGTGGCTGTAACTTTTTTTTTTTTGTGACGTTTAGGGTATATAGATTATGTTTGCGCCATCAAATTGGATCTTTAGTGGCTAAAGTCCAACAGCAACTGCTTTTTCTTTGTTTTTTCACCAGAATTTTTTTACATTTTATCCTTTGTTTTGTACACGGTGCATATTCTGCACCAGGCGCATACTCTGCACATATAATCATCTCATTCGCAACACACTTTGAAAAATTCCTGCAAATAAAATCACCATTTGATGTTCGATTCGATATTCGGCTTTTATTTTCTTGATTCGATTCGGTATTCGATCTGAAAGCTACTATTTGGTTTTCGCACACCCCTAATTTCTAGTCCATCGCCTTAACCATTCGGCCATGACTGCGGGACGAGTAGGGGCCTCTGAGATGTGGTAGTAATTCAAGAGCTGGGGATGTCATGGATGAAACGTTGCATGTAGCCGCTCAACGTCTATACAGGAGAGGGCGCTGCAGTCAAATACGTATATAATCGAGTTAAACTTTGCATGCATTGGCTCAATGTTTATAGACGAGAGGGCGCTGCGGTCCAATGCTCAAATGCGTATGTAACCACGTTCCATACCACACATTCTCTTTCTGACATGGATGAAAACAAACGAAAAGCTCGGCAGCGTCTACGCAGACAAGCACCACCAGAGCTTCGCCCCAATCAACATCATTCACCACGTGGAGATGCAGTCATTTTTCTCTCTCTCCCCTTTCAGCACAAAATGTGTTCTACGAGTTGTTTTCTGTTAGAAAATCGTGAAGGAGCATCGTAGCCAGCATTATGAACGAGCGACACTCTGGACGCGTTCGACGTTAGGTTATATACAGGGCTTTTTTTTTTTATCGAATAGATTTTTCTAAGAAAAGTTGGGAAAGCTACACAAATGCAGTCTGTGCAAGCGAGTTAAACGGACAGGTGGAGAGAATGAAACTAAAAGATGACTAATTAACGAAAATTCACTAATTACTTTTTTAATTGGATGTTTTACGGCACATGTTTAAATTAACCCAGTTTTCAGTAAAAGTGGGGTGGACGCTCCCCGGTATTTTACGGTATGTTAAAGAAATGCAGGCAATGAATGTTGAAAGCCAGCCCAGTTTAAAAATCCTGGATCGAGTACGCAGTTGTTTTTCATTGTCAAGTTTTTTATGGAAATCTGTTGACGCCGAAACCAAATGCACTACGCCCGCCGGTAGGACAGCCCTTGTTTGACGCCGGACGTTCACGTGTTAATGACGAACTTAGCATCGCTATATTGCGTTGCAGCGCACTGGAGCCAATAGCAGTCTATGTTGTGTGGCTTGCGAACTAAAGCGACAAGCCACTTTATCGGCTGCGACAAGTTGCTTTGCTTTGCTGCACGATATCACTGAAAAACGTTTTAATTGTGGGTACGAGTCAGTGATATCGTACAGCAAAGCAACCTGTAGCGGACGCTAAGGTGGCTTCTCGCTTTAGTTTGCCCGCCGCGGAGCACCAACTGCAGTCGGCTCCGGCGTCAAACGAGGGTTGTCCTTTCAGCGGCGTCGCAAGTTTGCTTTCGGCGTCGACAGATTTCCAGAACAAAATTTAACAATGCATGCTCGATCCAGGATTTCTGAAAAACTGGGCTGGCCTTCAACACTGATTGCCTCCATTTCTTTGACATAAACATGTGCCCTAAAACATCTAATGAAAAAGTAATTGGTGAATTTTCTGTAGTTACTGGTCATCTTCTAGTTGGATTCTTTCTTGAACGTAATGTCAGTCTATTCGTCTAACTCATTTGCACAAACCGCATTGGTGCAGCTTTCGCAGATTTTTTTAGAACAATCTGTACCGTAAAGTTCCAAGAGAACGGCTGTTGCCGAGGGATTGCCCATCCCGTTTTCTGGCTAAATATCTGTAATATAAAAATTCCGAAACATCGCCCACCCCCTCGATTCCCATCGGATGTCACGCGATGTCCGACAGGAATCTCGTCAACCGCGCAATTTGCTGTACCGGCACGTCTGACCAGCGAGTTCGTAGCGTATTCCCACTTTTTTGTTTGCTATCTGCGCATGCGATATTGGCTCCCGTAACACCCGAGTTGTTCCCACGTGTATGTTGCACCGTGAAATGCGAATCTGCTGCTTCCGCAGTTTCTGGTATCGATTCCCGTGACATGAAGCTTGTAGCGGATTCCCGTGTTTTTGTCCGCGATCTGCACGTGCAATATCGGTTCCTGCGACAGGTAAGTTTGTGGCCGGTTCCCACATGTTTATTGCACCATAAAACTTGAATCTGCTGCGTCCACGATTTGCTGTATTCGTTCCCTTGAGATGCGAGTTCTCGGCGGGTTTCCGCGGGTACTTCGCACCGTGAAACATGAGTCTGCTGCGTCCACAACCCGCGGTATCCTTTCCCGTGACACAGGAGTTCGTAGTGAATTCCCGTGTGTTTATCGCATCATTAAATGTAAATTTGCAGTGTCCACGATCTGCGGCATCAGGTCCTGCATCACGTGGTTTGTGGCCAATGCCAGGGTGTTTATCATTAATTTTTAAAGTTTTTCTGGGGCATCCCCAAAGATAGCCCACCCCATGTTTTTCACCATTTATCTCTTCATTTTGGATGGACGTTCTTTCAAAACTTTACGGTATTTAATAAAAAAAAAAGTCAGCAGAACCCATCCTTTGGGAATGATTATCTACGTTAATGCGAATAGCATCAAACGGTGCGGAGTTATGCGCGTTCGTCAGGTGGCCGGCACACTCTAGATACGCCAGCCCACTCTTGAGGCGATTCTAAATTTGTTGACACTTTCACAGCCCTGCGCACGATCTCCGCAGCCCAGCACGTGCGTTTGTGTCACTTAGGAAGGCGAGCAAAGCACGCGCCATACGCACAAACACTCAAAATGGTACCGACCAGACTTTCTGGCGTCTCAGCTAGTCTCAACCAACGGTACTCTAAACTGTTGTTTATATCTTTACCATAGGACGCGCTTTACAGCGCTGTCACGGGTACGGTGCGCTGCGCGTTCCATGCACGAGGGCTCATTCCGCTCTCGTGAGGCTGAGCACGGCCGCTACATCACCCTCTCCCGAGCGCGGGAGAGGGTGAGCTAGCGGCCGTGCTCAGCGAGAGCGAGAGCGGAATGAGCCCTCGTGCATGGAACGCGCGCGCACCGGTAGCTGTGACAGCGCTGTAAAGCGCGTCCTATGGTAAAGATATAAACAACCGTTTAGAGTGCGTTGAATGACTGCCTTCATAGCTCTGTGGTTAGCGCGTCTGCCTGCTGATCAAAGGGTCAACGGTTCGAATCCCAGCCGGCGCCGGTCTTTTTTATTTATTTATCGACCCGCGGCGTAAGAGGTTAGATAGCCAGATAGATAGATACATAGACGAAAAGTGCGTGAAGTAGCCAAAGAATGCTATTCGCATTAATAATAATAAAGCTTTAGGCTATAGAAAACTGTCTGTCTATATCCTGTTACGGCATTGTGTAGCAGTGCGTCCCCTTTTTAGATAGCGGTTGTACCGCACTGGCTAAATTGCTCATCTACAGCGAGTGACTCGTCGCAACTTTAAAATGGCTGACCAACTACACGCTGTATAAATATCCCCACAACCCAATTTTTTTCCCCTTTTTAGAGGGGCCGCTGAAACAGCTGACGACAGTGTATAGAAGCGGTCGCCGTGCTGGCGACCCGCTGCGCTTGTTGCAGTGGTTGCAGGTGTGTGTACGCGCGGCGCAGAGCGGTCGTTCCGGTTGCTCCGGTTGCAACAGACGCAGTCGTAGGTACGCGCTCGTTGCACATGTCTGAACCAGCCTTCCCCCCCGTCCTTCCGAGGCGAAAGTCAACGTGGCGACACCGTTTGACATCACGTACCAGAGGTAACGCTGCGATGTCAAACGTTGGTTTGGTTACGACTTGCCCCAACCGCATATCGAAGAACGCCCGAAAAGGTCTGCGTTTTATCGTCCTCGGAACACGAACATGACTCCGAAGCGCTGCTATCGTCCACATCGCACGTCAGAGTGGCGCCATAGGAAATCATCCCAAGGTCGGCTGTCCGCCGAAAATTTCAACCTCTAACGGCGTCAGGTCCTCGAGCGTAGAGAACTCCGCCAACTCCACCATGATCGAAGCTCGAATGACAAAGAGGTTCGGCCGATGCGGCTACCTCGGGATCACTGCGCGACGGAGCGCCGTCCAACGCCACTGGCCCGAGATCCTTTTGATACGCGTGCGAGGACCAATGAGAGTGGTTTCGTTTTCGGATGGACCCGAGGTTAGGCGGCCTTCAATTACATTTTTATTAAAGAAATAATCACCGTATGACTATACTTTTTGGTTTTTAGGGATACTTAGGGCGTCTAAATTCAGCTGTCATCATTAAAACACGAACTCAAAAACCACTTGAGTGCCCCTTTAATCTTTTATATTTTTTTTGTTATTTTTTTTTATCATATATTTTTATTCAGAACCTGCCACTCTCGCCAGCATGGTTGCATTCAAATAAAATCATTTACCCTTCCAGATCACCTGTGATAGTAGCTCGGTGGCTATAGGGGGTACTCGCTGGACGCCATATTTGAAGGCGATGTTTAGAGCGCATTCTAAGAACGAGCTCACGTTAATAGGCTGCTAAGACCGGCAATCTTCATGGTGCAGAATGCACGTGGCAAAAGAACTGCGGAAGCTCGTCATCAGCATGTGCTCAGCAGTCGCGCACACAGCTATTGCCGCCAGTGAATACTCCCTATAGACCTACTTCACGAGGGCGCCATCATCTTGAAATACCGTGACTTCCAGTAAGGGCGAAAACATTGTTTTGCTGTCGCCACACTAATAGAAAACATTTAGGATATAAGCGTAACCGTCACCCATTCTCGTTTTGTCTCCCCTTTATTTTGTTACTATTTGCAGGTTGAAATGTTTTATTACTTTTCCGTCGCTCATACCGGATATGCCTACCAGGTGGCTAGTTACGAGAGCAAGTGAAAAAGGTCTATAGTAGTATCCGACTGCCACCGCACCGGCCCAGGTTCGAGCCACAACAGGCTCAAGCTTTATA
The DNA here is from genome assembly GCA_037355805.1 of Ixodes ricinus. Taxonomy (NCBI): domain Eukaryota; kingdom Metazoa; phylum Arthropoda; class Arachnida; order Ixodida; family Ixodidae; genus Ixodes; species Ixodes ricinus. The sequence continues at coordinate 62,309 of JAZHYW010002449.1, read as the reverse complement.
ACTTTATACAGAGTTTTAATGCGAATAGCATTCTTTGGATACTTCACGCACTTTTCGCCTATGTATCTATCTATCTATCTGGCTATCTAACCTCTTACGCCGCGGGTCGATAAATAAATAAAAAGACCGGCGCCGGCTGGGATTCGAACCGTTGACCCTTTGATCAGCAGGCAGACGCGCTAACCACAGAGCTATGAAGGCAGTCTTTCAACGCACTCTAAACGGTTGTTTATATCTTTACCATAGGACGCGCTTTACAGCGCTGTCACAGCTACCGGTGCGCGCGCGTTCCATGCACGAGGGCTCATTCCGCTCTCCCTCTCGCTGAGCACGGCCGCTAGCTCACCCTCTCCCGCGCTCGGGAGAGGGTGATGTAGCGGCCGTGCTCTAGCCTCACGAGAGCGGAATGAGCCCTCATGCATGGAACGCGCGCACCAGTAGCTGTGACAGCGCTGTAAGCGCGTCCTATGGTAAAGATATAAACAACCGTTTAGAGTACCGTTGGTTGAGACTAGCTGAGACGCCAGAAAGTCTGGTCGGTACCATTTTGAGTGTTTGTGCGTATGGCGCGTGCTTTGCTCGCCTTCCTAAGTGACACAAACGCACGTGCTGGGCTGCGGAGATCGTGCGCAGGGCTGTGAAAGTGTCAACAAATTTAGAATCGCCTCAAGAGTGGGCTGGCGTATCTAGAGTGTGCCGGCCACCTGACGAACGCGCATAACTCCGCACCGTTTGATGCTATTCGCATTAACGTAGATAATCATTCCCAAAGGATGGGTTCTGCTGATTTTTTTCTTGATAGGCTTGCAGGGTACAGTGGATGAAAAAAAGAAAATAAAAAGATGCAGTGCTGTCTTGGACGATCACGACTCTAATACACGACATTGCAATAGTACAAATATCGCCACACGCCTTTTCTACGATTATAAAAGACAATGTAATCTCAGCAGCGATATAGCAACGTAGAAATATTTCGTGATCAGATAGACGTTGCGAGCGTTCAGGATTGCTAACACTAATCACTTTCCTCCGGTGATGAAAACGCGTGAAAATTCGTATCCTTTATACGGTACGCGCCAGTAATACCTGGAACTTGAGCACACGCATGAAATGCGCTAAATAAGAAATCCGGGCAATGTTCGAGGACACAAATGCTTAGAAAGCACCACTGTAGTCGAAGTAAACAAACACGACGGCACGGGCGTTTCTGCTGTCTTGAGAGTGCCGCCACGACATCGCCGCACGAGTAGGTGGATCTTCCCTTCTAGTACGTGCTGGGTTATCATAGCGACACACGACGAAAATTCAGTCAAGGATAGCGCTTTTATGCGGAACGATGAGCTTTCACCACGCCGTCCACGTCGACGATCACCACCGACGCCATGTTTGCGGATGGAAGGAGCCGGCCTGGCCGGCTTGCGACCGGCACGACCGGCCTGCAACGCGCGCAGATATGTGCGCATCCCGGGGGAACGGGAAATTCACCCCCGCGGAGGAAGGCAAGGAGAGATCGTAGTCCCTTGTTTGTGAAACGATAATTGCAGTATCGCGTATTCTAAACTAGAAATATTTTACGTCTTGTGAAATTATCATGCACAACATATTAAAATGAACTGAAAATTGTTTCTATAACGAAACTTTACAAAGTCCGCCAAAATTTTCAAACTTACGATAATTTCATTGGTCCTCGCAAGTACAGAAAAGAGTCCGCACATATTTTATTCCTGCGTGATTAATAGGCGGTTCTGCCTTCTAAAACTGAAGATACTCATTCACTGACACTTCCTTTACGCCATCGCACGAAAAAGTAGCTTGTCCAAAAACTGCTTGAGTGCCCCTTTAATAGATAGCAAAATATAAATAAATAACAAAGTTAATTTTTAAAAAATAGATCAATAAAAATCTAGCACGAACCCCACACGAAGCAGGTTTGTGACACATTCTGTGCTCCCTGGTCCTTGTTGGCATGGTCGAGCCGGTATAATTTCTTCTTCCCGCACCGCTCGGCTCTGTTTCTCTTCTCCATTTCTGGAGGATATTTGACCACAGCATGGGTGTGTGTCGTGGCTGCAGGCAGCAGCAGGAGGCCCTGGCCCTGCAGCGCCTGATGGAGGCCCAGAGCCAGCAGCAGGGTGGGCCCAGTGGCGCCCCGCCCCTGTTCCTGTGCCCCGACGGGGCGGGGCCCGTCCTGGCCCCGTCGCTGCACCCCCGAGCGGCGCCCAGCAGCCGCAGGGGGCCCCTCCCCGTCCCCAGCCCACCCTGAGGGGGCCCCCTCCCCGATGGGTGCCCGCTGCTCGGCCCTCACCCCGCCCCCATCCAGGTGGCCAGCGAGGCCGTCGTGCTGGACCCCAACGTTCAGGCCGAGGTGGTCATCGCCTCCCCCTCCAGGTGGGTGCTCCCCCTCCTCAAATCCCCATCGCAATGGGGACGTGATGTGATTCGGGTCAAACTGTGATCAAACTGACCTGGAATCGGGTCATCTGATTCCCTAAGAGTGTTTGATTCACCAGAAGTAGGCTTCTCGCAACTTTATTTTGAGCGAAACACAAGTGGAGTTATCGCTGTATAAATAGCTAGGCCCGTCGCCAGGGCATAGTAATCAACCCCAAAAAAACAAATTGTCCTTCCTGCTGCACAAGATGAACCTTCGAGTCGTCCTTGTGCGAAATATTATCTTCCTTCCAAAGGGTACAGCGATTGGGAAAGAAGTTTCTGCAAACGCCGAGGTCCGCTGCAAGCGAGACTGCGACGAATGGTCGGCAGTCGTCCCTTATTCCTCACCGAGCCTTTAAACGGGACTTTACGGCCACCGAAGGTTTGTCTGTGTCTGTTCTCAACCGCGGCTGTGAAATTCTCGTAAGCGTAGTGAGGGAAGCAAACGCGCATTGATAGACCGATATTGTCAACCGGTTTGGCTACGCCCTCGCCGTAGCGATGCCTCCACTAAAGTTCCCATTGAGGGAACTTTAATGCGGTGTTTGGGAACCCCATTCCGTTCGAAAGTGCCTCCAGATGCAGCGAACGTGCCGTGGCCGCTCTAACGTGTCCTATTTCCCCGCTCGTTGCAGCGGCGAGCCTGGCCACGCCCACCTGCACCACCACATCCACCAACACCACTACCACCATCCGCCCACCCCGCCACGAATACACCACTTCCCGCCGCTGGCACTGGCTCTGCCGCCCACCGTGGTGAGTGGACAACCTTCCTGGAGGCTCTTCCCGGAGGCTCGTGCCTCCGAAGTCCGGTACGGGGAAACGGGTCGACTCGTTCCCCTCTCTCTGTCGCCCCTGAGCGGTCCAGACAAACGTTTTCTACCACTCAAATTTTAAATCTCGAGAAGCCCTTACCTTCCTTTGCCAATAGCCGAGGAACCTCTCCCGGTCTTGGCATTGAGGTAGTAATGCAGTTCGGGAGCCTACGAAGCTTGCGAACAATAATGGACGTACTGGAAAGTATATGGCTCGTAGCTTTGCATCGATGGTGGCTTAAGCCTGCTGGAATAGTGCTTAAACTGAAAGAACCTTCGCCAAAAATAACCAAAAATATTTCGACTATAAAAAAAAAAAAATTAATTTAACGGAGTTTAGAAGTTTAGGAGGTACTCCAGGGTCCCTGTGTTACACGGCAGGACCAAGTGGGACGAAGGGACCGGGACAACGCCTTCTGCTGCGATTGGTCAGCAGCGTGGCACTGACCAATTGCAGCAGACGGCGTTGTCCCAGTCCCTTGGTTCCGTTTGGTCCTGCCGTAGTATAGGGCTCCAGGAATCTCCGGTGATCCTAGGAATTCAGTTTGACGACCCATGGGCTAGTTCTAGTATATTATAGCTTCCTTTCTGGCTCTTGCTTGTTTGATACTCACTTATCTGAAAACCATTCTTAAACACTATGTATAAATGGTGTTTCTAAGTCGGTGAATAAACTTGGGCTGCAAGTAATGCTTAAGACTGACTGGCCATCCACGACACTTGCTCTAGTTCAGTGGCGTTATTCGTAGCATCGGGTAAGGCACGTTGTTTTCTCCGGCGGGTGCTTCAGGTTGGACGCGTGCACACGCGTCTGAGGTGTCTGTTTTTTTCTGGGCTCGACATTTTGCATTTTGTGGAAGTTTTGGGTTTTCGCATGGAGGTTGTCGAATTGTGAAACGATTTGACCTGTCGGGTTGGGAGGCCAACGTTGTTGACGAACGAGAAAGGAAAATCAATTGTGTACAACCCTAGGTACGGTTGCTGGCATTAAGCGGCCGCGGCGTTTAGTCGGGGACAGAAACAAGTGAAGCGTGAGCGTAGCAATTTCGGATGGCATATTTTTCTTATGGTCTCTATGGTGGTTTATCGAAGGCCTGCATATGCTTTCAGACGATGTCGCAGCGGTTCCCGGACATGTATGCCATCTCAGCCCTGTCCGACATTCCTCACTACGTCTCTCTGCCCCACTACATGCCCCTGCTGTCCAGGCACGTCCAGGTGAGTCGAAAGTGGAACCTTGTTACAGTGGAACCTCGGTGATATGTCCTCGGTTCGTGGGCTTTCTCGGCCGTTACATTTCCAACTGCCATTCTCGTTGGACACCCTTACAAATGTCCGCAGTCATTTCGTGTTGGCTGCCTTTGCATTCCTGGTCATTACGTCTCGAAGTTGCCGTATGATGCGAGCGGCACGACATGTTGGGCCGCCTAGCCATAGCCTTCCTTTTAGTTGCTCTTTGCTCCCCTTTGCTTGGGAGTTAACAAATATGGCGTACTGTCGAGACCGGTTATAATGAAGTCAACGGGAATCGGAAATCACTTTTCTCTATCCGCTATTTCGTTATAGCCGAGTTGGTAATTACGAAATGGGAAATCGTGACGATTTCGCTGTAGCCGCTATTTCGTTATAACCGACTTCGTTATAACCGGTCTCGACAGTAGAAGGCCGAAAAGTTTCTAAAACTGAATGCAAGAGGAAGCATTCCCAAAGTAACGAAAAGTGTAAGAGAGAAAGATATAGGACGTTGCTCGTGAGCTCAATAGAGAATACAGTTCTCCGCCTTCCCCATGGTGGCTCCACTCAAGAAACACTACCCCCTGAAAAGAAAGAAAATTTTTTTACAGTCTGGTTAGGACACGCATGTCAAGAAATTAACGTTACGCAAAAAAAAAAATAATAATAATAATAATTTTGAGAGCAATATTGACGGCGCGAGATTTATTTTAAATTCTGCCCGCAAAGTTTATGACGTCACGGAATGGTCATACACTCTCTCCACCTCAATGTGATGGCCAAACCGATCCGCCTCTCCTCCACGTGCCCGAAATGCCGATAGAGAAAACGAGTGGAAAGGAGGTGACAGCCGACTAAATCGCGTCTCATGCTGTCAATATTGCTCTAAAAATTAATTTTTTGACACAACATGACTGTTTAAAAAATAAAAATTTTCTTTTCAAGGGCTTTTTAAGGGAGGATACTACCCAAAAGGTGAACCTTTGGCCTAAAATGAATGAAATTTACAGTATATACTGGCAGTTGCAAGGCAGATTGCAGCGCAAAATTTAATCTCTGTACATCAATTGTGAAACAGTCACATAGCTGTGTTTGGAGATTTGTGTTTGTCCTTTGTCCCTCTTGTTCCCCTTCTCCAGGGATTATTTTCATCATTGTTGTCCAGCTTGCTTGCACCTTAGCATTTAATTGCATTATAATCAAAGAAATTATAGTTGTTTTTATCAGGAACACTTTGACAATGTTTAGAAACACTGTTAGGAAAATAACGTAAGTCCCAACATTTTTCTTCATTAGATATGCAGCAGAGTGCCTGGAAAGTGCAACTGTAAAAACAAAATTTTCAAAAAGTAAATTATTTTATGCTATCATCGCTCTGAAAAATCAAATGTGTTTTATGTCATAGACAAAATCTTATCGTCTTTTATAAAAGACATTCGCAAAGTAAAAAAACAATGCCACAATTGCATTGCCCATTAAATTCTGGTTAGGAAAAACAATGAGTGAGCTGTTCCTCTTGTCCTGTTACCAAACGATAGTTTTCCTAAAGTGAAGTTTATGCCAAAAAGTGGAATGGAGAAAAATGCATACAATGTGCTCCAACCTCTACCTTTTCTTCAGCATTGGCACACCAAAAATAATTTATAAAAAAAAAAAAACTAATGCAGTGTAAACAGATGAAACTTTCTGGGAATACACTCTAGGTAGATGTTGTTAAATATAAATAGTATAGCAATTTTCAAAATCAACTTTTTTTTTGCAAAGATTTTTTTTCTGTGTTGTGTTAAAGAGAAGCTGAAGCGGTTTTGTATTTGAGGAAACGCACTTAATCATCTTCGTTTGACCTCCAGGATCTCGAATATCAAAATTATTTTCTAATTTGGTGCACGGAGGGTGCAGAAAATTATTTTCAAAGTACCCCGAAGGCCCTCCTTCCCAGAGCGTGACACACAAGAGGAGTTTTTGGAATCTGCCCTGTCGCGCACCTTCAGTGCCTATCAAAGCTATGCATGCGCACTCTCGCAATTTTTAAAAAGGGCAGAAAAGACATCACCATTGATACCAGTGGTGAATATACCTGGCAACACCACGCATGTGCTTGGCGGCCGAAAGATCCTTTTGTGACGTCACGACTGGTCGGAGGTTTTTTGTGTTTTCTTGTGTTTAGTTACGTCTTCGGAGAAAATGAGTGTGATATTCAGATTCATGGGATAAAACAACTCTAAAATCAACCTCTATCTCTTTTTCTTTTTTAAAGTACTTTCCTAATATTCCAAGAGATGGCCCACCTAAAAATGAGAGCAAATGGGGTGAAAGTTAGGAGTGCGATCGAGAGCAATTGTAAAAATGCTATTTTTGCATTTTGTGACCTGCCAAACGTGTTTTCACATTGAGAAGCAATGGAGCAGAGACGACTGTCCTTCTCGGTCAGCAATGTTTGCTTATCTCCCGCCCTAGCTATCTAATCCCGTTCTGGCCGAGGTCACATTTGGCTAGGGCACTGCAGTTACTAAAAGTGGGCTATCTATGCTTTTGAAAAAATGGCAAATAGTGTCAAAAATGGGGATGAGTTGTGTTTAGGGTGGCGGGGCATCTTTTGGGATATTATGGTAGGCTGTCTCGCATCACTTTTTCTACAGCCAATGGGAAGTCTGAAAATTCTCATTCTAGACTGGTGGGTCAACTGGCTTTCGCAGCATAGTTAGTGTGTGATTATTTTCAACTTTTTGCATCGATGTTTGTTTTTATGGACATTCAGTTAGCTACCTACTAAGAAATTTAACTCTTGCCGGACAGGAAGACGTCCGAGACGTTTTCCAAGTTCCAGAAGTGTACATGAAAATACTTAAACAAAAACCCCATCTTTGAAGTTATTTTTGAAGGCATTGCAATGATGTCACGTTGGAGGGAAGCTCGTGCTGCTTTTACTGCAATATGGCTGGAATGCAGCGACATCCACACAATCACCAGCAAGTTCCACTCTCCCAACCTGTGCAGGAGTCGATGAGGCTGTTTGAGCACCGACGCATGGTGGTGAACCGGGGCGCCTCCCAAGGGACCATTGAGAGGAACACATTCCCCCACAAGTACAAGAAGGTGGGTGCAGGCACTGCCGCTCTTGACCTGTTCTTTGACCTGCTGGTGCCTCTTCCCTACGCTTCAAACTTTTCGGAACAGCAAGTCTATGCACGAAACAGTACGCAAGGAACTTTGGGGACCAGCACGTAGCAGGGCGCATTTATTGCTACACTCCAGTCGGAGTAAATGGAGCTTCAGTATGTGCAGTTGTGTTGTCCAACCTGCCCGGATGCGGAATCGCGTTACTTATTTTCTGCCGGAAATGCGGCAGCTGGAGGAAGCTTCGTTAAATGACGCACAGTTATTGGGCTGCAACCGACGTTTTGGAGTTTTGTTGTTGTAAATATACAAGGGAAGGGAAAGCAACCTTTTGGGAAGGTCGTTTGTCGTAACTGTTGATGTAACGGGTGGTACATTAAAGACGGGGAAACGCTACATCTTAGTTAGCTTTTGATGCTTTAACCCTTTAACCACCCAACCCGAGCTGTACTCGTCATGGAAGGTTCTGCCAATATCGCCGATCCCATGTGGCGGGTTCGAATCCCGGCCGAGGTGCCCGCAATCTGACGGAGGCCGATTGCGGAGAAGCGCCGTGTAACCGAGCTTTCGGTTGCACGTCAAAAGATCCCCAGGTGGTCCAAATTAATCCTCAGTCCTCCGCTGGGGCATGCCAGATGCCCGTCGTTGGTTAGCACGTAAAACCCCCAAATTGGACTTTCAATATCGCCGATGACGAGTCGCACTCGTCCAGCCAAAATGATGGTTTGCTTTCACTGCCAAACACGAAACAGGTTCGTCTATCGGCTTTAGTTTCAATTTCAACACTGGAGGGCAGGAGAGGTCGCGCAAATATAGCGTGCTTTGGCCTTTGGTACGTATCTAGCCTTGCAACAGTGATCAGAAATGGCAGCGCGCTTAAGTGATGCGGGGGACGGCCCTCGGAAACGGGCTCTCTCTTGTGGCAGTTCGAACAGTAGGGACGATGAAGACATCGAATTTGTCTCTGAAAGTGAGTCGGACATGGATTTTGAATACGAAACGGACTTAGTCGACGACCACAGTGACGAAGACGACGCGCTGGGTAGTATTCGAGTGTGGCAACGCGTAAACGCTGAAAACCTTCCACCCGCGCCTCCGAGGTTTCCGTTTTGTGCAGTGCCTGGGATTCTGCGGCAACCTACTGACGAAAAGACATTCTCGGCTGGTTCAAGGTTTCTTTTGATTGGGACCTTGTCAACTTTATTGTGACAAAGACAAACCGCTACGCGGTCCCGCATTTCCCAGTGGGGATCTTCATGGAAACCGGTGGACCGCGAAGAGATGATGGTGTTCCTTGCGTTAATAATTTTGCAAGGAATCGTTACTTACGGAACTTTGTTAGCGCTAGTTTGGAGAAACGTCTAGGCACATGATCTTTTGTTATAGTGCGTATTTTCAAATAAATACTGCGCATTTCAGCACGTGTTATTCTTTCTCTTGCATACACTGAGAGAAAGCTTCCATAAAAATCAACATTTTCTTTTAAAATTTTTGTGTTAATACCTATCGGAAACCAATTAAATAATGTACTAATTGCAAAATCAAAACCACATAAGAAAAAATGTGCAAATAAAAAAATTTGGGAAAGTTTGTACCTTTTTTTAAAAGAAAACTTGGTGGTTAAAGGGTTAATGGTGCCATCAGTTCTGACGAACCTGCAACACTGCCAGACCTCTTTTGCTTGTCGTGCATCTCGCGCTTCTCGCTTCTTTTTCCAGATCCCGCGCAGCGCGCTGGAGACAGCGAAGACAACGTCGAAAAGTGCACCATCTGTCTAAGCGAGTTTGAAGACAGCGAAGATGTCCGGTGAGTGCGAGAGCCGTGCATTTGTAATTGAAAAAGTGTGGCAGTGGAAATTACACTTCACTGCCAAATGTGGCCTGCAGCTAAGCAACGGATCACGTCGAGGCAGCGGGCTAATGCCACCACCAGATGCGTTTTTATAGCGAAGCTGTTATGGGCTATGGTCTAGGAAGTGTCCTCACATGTCAACAAAAAACTCCCCATTGGTCGTGGCAAGTATGAATAAATAAAAATAAAAAGGGGCAACCAGTGTGAGTCAGCCTTCTTTGGCATTATTAGGTAGGTCCTGATTCCTTGTTATCATCTCTAGGCATTGTCCTCGAGGTCGTCCTAGAAGTCGTCCTTGAGGTCATCTGAGAGGAGGTCCTAGGCGTCGTCCTAGATGTCGTCCTCTAGATGTCGTCCTCTAGATGTCGTCCTCTAGACGTTATCCTCTAGGCGTCGTCTTTGAGGTCGTCTTCAAGGTCGTCTTAGAAGTCCGTCGTTGAGGACGTCCTAGACGTTGTCCTCTAGGCATCATCCTCGAGGTCATCCTAGAAGTCATCCCCTAGGAATCATACTCGAGGTTCACGTGAAGTGGATGGACTTTACAACTTTTTTATTCTAATACCCAATGTGCAAAGCTTAGATGTCATGTTTGGCGTAAATGGTTACATGCATATTCCTAGAATATGGACATTGAGGATGTAGTTGTTGTTGGTGCTCAATCAGCAAAAGAATGGAACATCTTGCCATTTAGTTCTCAATTACTGTTGCACTTGGTCTATTCCATCTTTCATAGACTTTGGTTACAGGGTGCAACACAACACAGTAGTTAGGTAGTCGTAACACAATGCATGCATCTCTTCTCCACAGGCGTCTACCCTGCATGCACTTGTTCCACATTGTGTGTGTGGACCAGTGGCTCACGACCAACAAGCGCTGCCCAATCTGCAGAGTGGGACATCGAGGAGCACCTCAAGGACTTTGGCATTTCCTCGTGATGTGCGTGCATTTTTGTATGTGTGCCTGTCTACCTGGTGTGTTTTGCACAGTTGTAGCTGCTGTATTTTTCTCCCCTATTCCAAGTTTGTTTTTGTTACCAATGCTAGTCTTACCACGGACGGTATAACTTTGAAAGCACGGTCGTGGGCTTGTCTTTGTCAGTGTGGGTTCAACGTACAGAGGAGAATAAATTTGATCAGCTGATTGGCAGACTGAGGTTGGTTCGAGCTTGCTGGCATTAATGCGGACTAAACCACTGCCGCGGGTGAAACCTAAAACATGTGCAATTTAGTTTTGGAAAGTGGAGTGTGGTGCATTGTCCCAGCAGTGTGTGGATTTACCTGTAGGGATGTTCCAGGCCTTGTTCCATCCTTTTTGAATCTGGTTGTGATGACTGGAAGTGTGAGCAAATAACTTTTTCTGAGCTTCAGTTTTGCTTGAGTAGTACCAAGGGCATTCTTTCAATTCCTATTGTATTTTAGACAATGTTATGGTGTGTCACCCAAGCATCGGGAATGCTGGCAGCCGTACTCTTGCGGGAAGGTTGTTTTTGTTCACCTTATGCGCTTTCCGGGGTGTCAGTAGTGATGGACAAGTGTGCGTTTGCACGGAGCTGCTCAAAGAAAGTGCATCACAGTTGTTGGTTTTGCCGTTATGTACACTTTTTATTTTATGTCGCTATGGGTCTTGTATAGCTTTTAGTTGTTGGTCAAGCTTTTGCCAGCAAGGCTCTTGGCCAAAACAGAGGATACCATTTGGAACTTAGTTATGGAAACAAGTGTGCCCAGAGTGAGTGGTAGCAGTCATCCGTTTTAATAGCAAATGCTTCAGCAACACCGTGTGAATTTATTTTTCTTTTCTTTTTACGTGTGCGGTGTTCATATTCTGTTATGGCCCACCTGTATACATGCAATGGATTACAATCATTTCTCTGCTACAGAAAGCCCAGGACATATCACAGTCATCGAACCCAGACATAATTATGCCAAAACGGGTTTGTGTTCATTCCTCATGTGAATTGTATAACCTCCAATCTGCTTGTACATGACATTAGTATACCTAGAAAGCCACACTTAACCAGATTTTGTGGTTTTGCATCCAAAGTATGTTTCCGTTGCTATGCATCTGCCTATCCATCCATTGCACCAGACAAGTTTTCTGAAGAGGACAAATTAGTGTCAGCTCAGTGTCATTATTGGATCTATATAGCACCAGGCAAATGGATTCAATCGAAGTCAGTCTGCTGCAAAACTGCCCAGCTGTAATTGCAGCAGGTGAAATGGTGACGTGCAAGAACTCAGGTTAGATCTTCCTCGTGCTCATTAACAGGATTGAAAAATAGAGGTGCGTTAGCATTCAAATCGTTATCTAGGTCTCCTTAAACAAGCTGTCCATGCCATCGGTGTTCTGGCAAAGTTTCTTGCAACTCAAAATTTGTCTCAGTAACAAAGGTCCCGTAGCTCTGCATTTTCCTGCCAAGTTTCCCCATTGATTCTTTTTGTTTTGGCATGTGCAGGCTTGCTTAGTCATGTTCCAAGGTACTAGCTCGAGGATGCTGTGCTGGTGTGAGAATGTCGTCGCGCTTAGTGTGAAATTCTCTTCTTCCTACAACCCCGCCTGCACCTGTGCCGCCGTCGTCAAGAGTGCACAGAGCCAAAGGCGGGTCTACAAACGTCAAATCACGCAATTTTCTGGATATCCTCTTGGATTGTGAGAGAGATCTGGTTCTACTTTTCTATCCTTCCTCAGACATTTTCTATTTTAGCGGTCTTCATTCCTCCCCGTGGCTTTGCCCATATGTCGGCCTAGAATGGTTTCCGGTTTTATTGCATTAGCTCTGAAGCAAAGAAAGTTTCAACTGTGGCTTAGGAGATGACAATATGGTGTGATGTTCAGCCAAACTTAGACGGACTTTGTTTCTCCCAGTTAGGTAACTTTGATCCTTGTGCTAAGGTCGCTGAAGCAGCGTTTCCTCAAGTCTGTTCAAAACTTCCACAGCCTTTTTGCGTTTGGACTGAGTGACATGTCTGTACATAACTGCCTGTTTAACACAGTTTTGAAAGCCTTTTTGCTCCAAAATGTGTGCAAGTTTCCAGATGCAAGTTTAGACTATCCAAATGGATGAGTTTAGGTAGCCCTTTAGTTCTGTCATACTAGTTCTAATCTACTAAAGTTTAGAAAGCAGCGTCCAAATATTTGTTCTGATCTTAGGCCGTTTGTGTTTTACAGTGCTGTGTGTCCAGCCAATTGTGTGATGCAGTGCAAGTTTCTTTTCTCAGCATTTAAAGACTACATTAATTATGGACTCTTTCACTTGCAGTTTTAAATTGTAAGTTATGTGGAAACAATTGCTAGTTTTAAAAATAAAAATTGTATCTCATCCAGATCTTGGCATTTTCATTCGGTTGGGTGCCGACACGTGGAGGGCTGAAAAGACTCTACAAACGGTGAAGAAATTATGAAACCCTCGTTCAATCTTAGGATTGTTTACCTAATATTGAATTGCTGCAACTGCTTTCATTCATACTAAACATGGATTGTGTAAAGTTGATTGCAAATATGATTGCCGTATTTTCAGGTGTGCAAGTATTATTTCTTTTTGCAAAACTTTTTTCGGTGCGTCTTGTACAAACAATGAGACTTGTATGCATTTTTTTTTCTGCAGGTGTGGATTTTAATTGCGGAAATTTGCCACAGGAGTTAGGCTTCTCGTTCGGATCATCAACGAGAATATTGAAACTTGCTCTCGCTATGCGCATATATTGCTATCGTAATACACAATACAACGCAGTTTTTGCCGCATTGACCGTCCAGATATGTAGTTACGATTTATACATCAATGTTTTTTCTGATAAGTGCCATTATTACAGTCGCCGACCGATTCTTCGGACTCCAAGAGGACCCGAACTTGTCCAAATAATCAAGCGGTCCGAAAAATCGATTTCAGCCAAAATATTGAGTTTGCGTGCATATTCCACTGCGTATTATCCACTTTCCACTTGCTTGATGTCAAGCTTAAGTTTCCGTGGTAACTTCCGCTTTATATTGTTCACTTTTCACTTGTTTGTTGATCTGTATGATCACGGTGCTGTGCTTTGTCGGTGCCTTCATTGGCACAAACGGAAAATTTGAAGGTCCACCATTAGGTAATATTTGGAGACAATGTTTAGTTCACCAAGCTCGCTTCAATACTAAACCTATCGGCAAGGAACCTTCGCGCTCAAAGACCACAAGGACGGCAGATTGCCGCTTCTTCTTGCTGGTCGCACTCGAAAACGCAAACCACAAGAACTGGAAAAACCACAAGAATGGGCAGACGGCGGCCATGTTGGCTATAGTGGAACTATATCCTCAACCGAGCTTGTTTATTGCGTAGGACGTGGTATTGAGGCTACAGGGCAAAATCGAAACAACCAAAATGGCGGCGACTAAGCTTGCGGCACTATCGTGGCGGCTCTTTTGTGACTGTAAACTGTGGAAATCGCGCAAGTTATATCCGAAATATCTAGCAGTAAGCTTTATGGCGTCCGAAATTTCGGTCAATGGTATACAGTCTAAGCTCATTACAACAGACATTTGGATATAACATACCAATTTGTGAAGTTCGGATGGTTTTCCTCTACATACCAGTGACTCAACTTCATGGCTGCGTTCCAAATCTTGGATCTGAATTACTCCGGCAGGTCGTGTCACGTGACAACACAGATTGAAAAACGCTGGATGCGTGGTAGGTTTTTCAACGCCTAAGGTACAAAATCCTTACCCTGAGTAAGATTGAGTAAATTTTGGAACACTGCCCATATCTGCATACAACATACTCCTTTTACAACAGACCGAAATCTTGGTCAAATTCAAGGTCTGTTATAACGAGCTTAGACTGTACATTAACTCTACGACGTGAGTGACGGTTCAGCAAAAACATCTGAATAATCGGAGAAGTCTGAATTATCGGCGTCCGAAAAATAGGTCGACGACTGTACTTATAGACCAAAAAATACTAGTGATGGAGCGAATCTGCCGAACTTCAGATACAGCAGATTTGGCACGTGCCAAACTTTTAAAGGAACGTTCGGAAAAGATTCAGCATGTCTGTGCACGGCCGAGAACGCGATGAGGCCATGGATTGCAAATGGACGCCGTGTGGTTACCATCGTACAGTGTAGTACAAAACAGCAGTTACAGTGAGGTGTGGAGTAGGCAACACGCTAACTGTGCATTTCTAAAGCTTTGCGAGTGTGGTTCTCTTCAATATTTTCCGCCTCAAGAACACAAGATCGACCAGGAATTAACGCAGTCCACTGCGCAAGTGATGATGTACATTCTGGACAGTGTTGTACGGAACGACGTTCCAAGGAACGGCGTTCCTGGAACGCGTTCCTTTTAGAAGGAACGAAGGAACGCCGCCGTTCCATTTTACATCGGTGGAACTGGAACAGGAACTCGTTACATTTTTACTGGAACGGAAAGAGAACCGGCGTTCCTTTTTTTCGTTCAGTGGGGTAATTTTTATTTTATTTGTAACAGGGAAATTTTAAAAGTATAAAAACTATATCTTCACTAACATATTTTTTTTAACTTGTTAACTTTTTGGCTACTTATCTTAGGGCTTATTTTGTGTGGTCCTCGCTTGGTGACAGTCGGGTGCCAGATAGCTATGGACATTGATTATTTTTTGAGTGCCCGAGACTGCGGTACAAAAAGCAAACCTTATAGTCGCAAGAAAAGACAGAAGAGGGACGTTTCAAACTTGGCTACTTTCTTTGCCCCCCACCCCCCTTCCACAAATCCTCATACCCACAGAAATCTAAGGCCGACTAAAGACATTTCTCAACTTTCATAAAGAGACCTACAGTTATAACACAATCACAGGCTACCAGACATCAAACACACCCTTGTATCCTGAAATCGGTCACTTAAAGATGCACCAAAAATTAACCTTGATTCTTCTCCCTTGTCCCTCGCCTTCAAACCGAACAACCCAATCCAACCTTTCACCAAGAAGAACTGGTAGTTTCAAGACTGACTCTTCCAAAAAGCCCTCTACCTCTCCTTTCACACTGCTCATTTCGACGGACAGCAACATCGAGAAACAATCTACTGTTAGGTTTTAACAAGGGAGTTATTAGATTAAAATGTGTAAATTGTAGCGCCAGTGCCTTGTGGGATATATTCGTTCATCTTGGGTCCAGGACGCAGGCGATGCAAGCGCGAGCTCCGGCTTTCAGCGTCCCTGCCAAGCACGTGCGCTTGTGCAATGCAAGCACTGTTCAGGGCCACACGCTCGCGCTCGTAGCATCGAGCGCCTCTGGACCCAAGCTGAAACGAAGTATAGCAATACATTTGGTCTGCTCTGGATCGTTCATCACGAATATGAATATGGTTAAAAGCCGAGATTTTTAAACTTCAATATATCAGCAAATACCACCTCGATTCCGCTTGCTTTCTTCTTCTGGTGCCCTTCCATCACGGCATATAAATTTGTATGTACCCATTAATGGGATAGATAAAAAAAAACTTTGCTTGATATAACTAAATATGGTAATCAGCAAAATACAAAAGTAATCGTATATGTAACGATGCGTTCCATTTTTTAACTGTAACGGAACGAGTTCCTTTTACACCGATGGAACTTGTAACGGGAACGCGTTCAAAATCTGAAGGAACGAGGAATCGCAGCTGCTCCATTTTTGAGGAACGTGGTACAACACTGATTCTGGATAACGCGATTTTCATTTGACTGTTCGAGTGATGCAGCGAGATAGTTGAAACGTCGACTGACAATTACATTTAAAGCACACCTCGCAAAACAATCCTGTTTTCGGCTACTGCAAGTAGTTTCAGTCGAAACGAAATATTGCTTTTTACTTGACGTTATTTCGCAGTTTTCATGTATCTGCTAAAACTAAACATCGGCTATTATGCTCGATGTAGCACACCCGACATCCCTAACTCTTCCCATCTTCCTAAACTTCCGCGTGT
The DNA here is from genome assembly GCA_037355805.1 of Ixodes ricinus. Classification (NCBI taxonomy): domain Eukaryota; kingdom Metazoa; phylum Arthropoda; class Arachnida; order Ixodida; family Ixodidae; genus Ixodes; species Ixodes ricinus. The sequence goes on along the minus strand of JAZHYW010002449.1, from coordinate 45,945 downwards.
GTCCTAACATCAGAAACCGGCGTTTTCAAGGTTAGAAATGAGACGTTGCGAATATGGACGCACACTTTCATGCAAAGCCGACGTCAAGTAGCTCAAATCGAAACGCATACATGTTTACAATAACACTGCTATCTCTTCTGGTGAAGGCTCAGCAACCACTGTATTCGTTTTTGCGCAAGAAAAGGCAGACTCAGAGAAAGTAAGAACACAGTGTTATTGCCTTTATTCTAACGATGTACACACTTGCAGGCTTACGCTGAAGAGGCGTCAAGACCAAAACTCTCATATTGTGGTTCGTGACTGTGTCCAGTACTACCCAACCTCGTTGTCACGCCACCTCTGCAAGAAGTCGCTGTAAAATTTCCAGTGAACACACAAAAACGACACCGATACAATTATCATGTAGAATATCACCTTATTTAGTAATAACTGTGTCGATATGCATTACATGTAGCATTTAAGTTGAGAACAAAAGAGCGTAAGCGCGAGACACATGTATGACGAAACCGTCCGGTCAGGGCTAATACGACAGTCGGAGGCGAGGGTTTTCAATGCTCTCGGGTGCCCTGAAAACCCTCTCCTCAAAGGTCATTCCGGCAGTTCGGTACGTCGGATCTGACGGTTTCGTCGTACATGTGTTTCTACACTTAAAACCTTTTTTGCCAGAAAGAAAAAACTAAATATTAATGTTAAGTCTGGCAACGATGTATTTTTTCTCCAATCGCTGCCGAATCTTTAGAAAAGTTCGGCTTTGCTGAATCCCAAGATGCGGCGTCGCAATTTTTGATTCTGCAGAAGCTCAGCCCATCGCTAGAAAATACGGTAATATTTGGAGACTTCTTTTATTGCGAGGGTGGTGTTAAGCTGGAGGTGGAAGTTTATTAACTAGGCTAATTTCAAATTTATTGAAGGGCCTCTGGCTGTGCAAAATGGAGACTAGAAGACTTGGAAGTTAGGCCTTTGAGTCAGGTCAGAGACCCCGTTACAGTCTGGAATGTGGTTTGCAGTGGACAGAAGACTCGTGGGGGCAAAGCCTGGGGGGATCGGCAGGGACATACCAGGAAAGAAGACCTTGTGGTAAAGTAGCTTTCAGCCACATGTTATTGCTGACCCTTGCTGTGAAGCCAGTATACAGAGTTGGGAGAGTCAAAGAAAAAAACAGAAGATAAAAGCCCCACTAAAAAAAGGGCGAACAGAGGGCAATTTATGAAATAAGATAAAAACATATTTTAGAAGATTACTTTTCAAGAACATTTAGAAATATTTTAATTTTAGCTTTTCTCCCATATTTGGTGAGATAAAAATTTTCGTAAATATCACCAAACGGCCTTATGTCTAATAGTGATGCTTTGTGTCAGTCCCTGTTTGCCTTAAATTTGGATTGCTATAGGAACCAAACATCCAAAGTTAGTTAAAAAAAATAGTTTCAAATAAATTTTTAAGAATGGAACTTGAGGAAAAAAATTAAGGTGATGCATTTCACTGATCATGTTTTTATGCTGCTTTTATAGATTTTTAACAGAAGATCCTTTTCTTTTTCAACCAAATTTAGTTTTTCTACAATCAAATGAACCCATTCATACTTGACTTGTTCATGTGACCTTGCCAAGCTTTTGAACCTTTATATCACAATTTTCTCTTGAGCTCACCAGCATTGCTCTATGCCTTATGGCCCATCTGCATGAAAAACATGCAGTCAGAACCATTCGTTGAGACTGAGCTTCATCTCCCTCAAGATTAATTTTATTCTCAATTCACTTGAGCTCTGTGCAAATACCAAACATATTGAAGCTTCCTGTGCAATTTGATAATTGCAAAACGCAGACAGGGAAAGTTCATTTGTATGGCTTCCTGTGCAGAATACAGTGTCAAGGCTTGCAATTTGGAAAGTCACTAGCAGAGTAGCATTGTTTTGTTTCAATGTTATAATTTATATTTTAATTTTGTCTATGTTGGAAAAAGAGTGGCTAAAACTAAAACCAGCAATGGTGGCTTTAACCCTGCACGACTTTGTAAAATAAAGCAAAACTTTGGCTGTGCCAAATCATTCAAGTTCACCATTAAATTTAGTGCTGCAATAAGGTGGTTAGTTGGGCGAGTTGGTAATGATTATACATGGTTAAAATTATGCACAAATAGAAAGGAACAGTGGTGAGAGGCTGCCAGATGATGCATTTGTTTTATGAAATTATAGTAGAAGCACCCAATTGCCTCAATCGATTAGAAATATAAAATCTACAGCCGTACTCGGTCGTACTCAACAAAAGATTGCTCTTTGGGCCGTAAATGTCAGTGCAATCATTTATGTACCCAGACTTCCGATTAGCATGCCACTGGGTGTTTCTATGGTCATGATCTCAGACATGACGTTTGAGGTTCCATCCACGAGGAATCCCAGCTGCCGTGGTGACACTAGTATAGCTTTTTTAGCTGGTAACACTTTTTCATTGCATGTTTCCACTAAGTATCCCTGCAAGAAACATCAAACATTACAATTAGAACTTTCTATTAATGAATATCAATAATATCAAATTAAATAAGGAAAGAAGGAAGAACATCATTTTGAATTGGCTCCTGCCATTGTCAGTTTTGTTTGATAAGGTGTCTCACAAGATTGCATGGATAGTAGGTGTGTATCTACAATTTATTATAATAAATTTACAAACGACCACCAACGTCTTGTCAGTTTCAGGCACGTCTTGTCTGAAAACCGTGCAGGACTGACATAACACAGTGAAACATGAACAAGTCTGTGAACACCTTTAGGCCTTGCAGAACTCGGGCAATGGCATGGACCCTCGCTTGATGATATTACTCAGAATGCGATAGGCCTCATCCACTGTGAAGATCTTCCAGGTTGCTGGACCCTCAACGAATTCCATAGGAGTCAAGCTCAGAAGCTTTATCTCCGACAAGAAAGGTTTCATTGAGCTTTCCAGGAGTTTGTCAGATGACAAGCCCGCAACCGCTGAGCACTTGCCAAATGCCCATGCATGAATGCTCCAAAGGATCTCGTATTCGGAGATCGCTTCTCTTTTCAAGACCTCTAAAATGGTGCTCTCCGAGGCCGCGAGGAAAGACCTCGAGTCCAGAACCTTACCAGCCTGCATTTTCAAGATTAAATTGATGATATCATCATACTCCTTGGTGGATTCGTGGCTAGCCGTAAAGACGTCAAGAATGAAGCAGAGGTTCTGAGATTTGATGCTCTTCCTGACAAAATCTGTGCACAGGCCGACGAGGTCAAGCTCCAGGTACTTCTGCGCTGCCCTTTTGGTGAGGAGCGCCGTCTCAACGTTGGCGAATTTGGCCTCGTGACTGTACAGATAGCTGCAATAGCAGAATGGTAGAATGAGTGGCTGCCCAAGTGATGCTGGCTCTCGCTTATTTGACCTCAAGAGAAAGCTTGCCACGAAAAAATCGAAGTCGTGTAGCAGTAGCATCAGTAGCTACAATAGCATCGAAATATTTGTCTTTTACAGCATGGAGACTAACACTTTGAACTAGTGGTGCAAAACTATCCATAGTGGAAGTTGAGTCTAACTATTGATAGTGAATGAACTATCAATAGTTGACTATCGTAAGGTTATCGGTAGTACTTTATTAGGTGATGAAGAACCTCAAGAGTTCATCTAGAAAATGTGAAGCTCGGAGAAAAACCCTTATTTGCAAATATTGAGTAAGGTAAAGGCAAATTTACCCTTGTTTTTGTTTTACAGATCATTAATGATTGGATGTTTGAAGTCGAGACCTAATAAATATGATTCAAACGTGTGCGCTTTCATCATCCTACTTTTAACAAAAGCCTTTTTTGCATCTCCTTGTTTCGCTTTTGCGATTTAGTTCAACTTTGCACTAATTAAGGTGTCTCCAATTCACAGAAAGATGACCCTGTGACTAGGTGTCTGAAATAGCTTCCACCATGTGACTAGGATCCAGTACATCACACCCGCTTAGAAGGTATGAAGAACAGTCATGTGCGCTGTTTGTGAGCACGTGGCTAGAGTACATCATGGGCTAGGGTCTCAGTTCTTAGAGCGCAGCTCTTAAGGCCCGTTCACACCTCTTGCGACCGAGTACTGACCGAGAGAGACCAGACCGGTTTTAGGGACCGGACTAAGAGATCGCAAGAGACTCAAAAACCGGGTCTGGTCTCTCGGTCAGTACTTCGGTCGCAAGAGTGTGAACGGGCCTTTAGGCGCCATTTTCCGGCCTGAGCAGCTTCGGCATAATCGTGCGTTACATTATGGGAAGTCTCCCATAATGACGTCACTAGGGGTCACAAAAGGGGGCAATAAAACAAACGCAACAAACCCGGAAAAAAAAAAAAAGATGAACGCGTCTTTTTTTTCTCCTCTCTCTCCTTTCCTTTCCCCCCCCCTCGCCTTTCTCTGGAGTAATATCACACCCCTCAGAAATTCTATGGAGAATGATAATAATACGCACTATATATATATATATATAGTATATATATATATATATATATATGTATATATATATATATATATATATATGTATATATATATATATATATATATATATGTATATATATGTATGTATATATATATATATGCAAAAAAAAAAAAAACTATGGTAGGTTTTTGATTTCTTCTTTTCCGTTTCAATCATCTTGTAATATTTGTGGTTTATTGTTGACGTCCCCTTTCCACCCCCCCCCCCCCCTTTTTTTCTTCTTTTTTCCTTTTTAAGCTTTCGAATAGTTTTGACACTTCTGCGCGCTTTCACTCACTGCTTTACGCACTGAACCTGCACACGTTTTCTTTTCGCTGTGTGATATACGGCTGAGTGAATACCTGAGGAACCAGAAAACCATCTGGATGTAGATCGGGAATGATAACATCGCCTTTCCTCGGGAATGCTGCCGTAGAACATGGTCTCGAAGACGTCGTTCCTCATGGCCAAGACTAGCTTGTGAGCCTTGATGCGCGTGCATGGGCTGTCGCCGACAAGAAACTCCACATCTGTGTGCAGACCATCCAACAAGTACTTCAAGTCCTTCCTCGTAGGACCATGCTGAGGCTGTAAGGTTCATTCAGCATCGGTTAATCTCCAACAAGAAGGCGGTTCAAAACAAGGAGCGAAGACTTACGGCGTTAGCTGTCATGGCAGAACTTGGCAATCCTTGAACGTTACGTCTGCATCAAGAAACAAAAATATTATAATCCACGGATCGGAAGTGTCATTCACGTACCCCGAAAGGCAGCAAAGGAGAACTACCATGCAGGCTCAGGCGCGAAATATGTGACATGAACGAAGCGAGTACTTGCACGGACTGACTCAAACACGCGCGGGCGGCTGTTCTTCCGTTTTCGTGCACGCCCAGACAAAAAAACTCCATGTGCACAAACAAATGCACAACGTAAAAAAAATATATATATATATATATATATATATATATATATATATATATATATATATATATATATATATATATATATATACTGATGCCGTAAGATTTACAGAATATTGCGAACTGTCGCCATAAACAAAAACCGTAACAATTCAATTCAATATCGAAGGCAAGAACGCATACATACATCACATACACAGTTCGAGCCACGAGGATACAGCAGCTACAGGTTCTGACCAGTTTCTCACGTTCGGCAGTTCTCTTTTCCTTCCCCTTGTGTTTCTCCAAGCGCCTATTGGTTAAAATTTCGACACGGGGCGTGACCACCTGACCTTGATTGCGTTGGTCCTCGGTACGTCACGGCTGCTGTTTCTCGTGCTCCGCCGCTCACCACGGGCGACACAGACGTGCCACGTGACCCTACGCTCCATGTGCACTCCGTTCGGTTTTACCGACAAGGCCGCGCGACACCAGCATCGGTTGCGGTGCATGCGGCGCATCGCAAGGTGGCTGCGATCTCTCCGATCAACAAACCAACAGCCACATCGACGCCTCTCCCACTTTCGTTTGTTGGCTATTTCCAGCCACTGATCCCAGCTTTCGGTTTCTTTCACGGGAGCATGGCGCGCGTAGCGGTGTAGCGTGCAGCAGATGATGGAGCCATGGTTTGTCCCTGCAGTGCACTTGCTTTGCTGAAATAAAAAAAAGAAATCGCAAGTTTTATGATGAGTTGTTTGGCCGGTATCCAGTAGACCTGTTACAAAACGTACAGCGCAACGACGGCACGGAATTTCGGGAACCCTCGGCGGCGTCGGCACAACAGGGGGCTAATCGTCACGATGAATCGATGAACTAAGATTCGTTAATTAACTTTTTAACTAATAAAGATAGACGTACGGCTCCAATTGAACGCTTACTGAGCGTGATTGAAAACCACCGAACAAGTGACTTCCAGATAGATTTGGAACGCGTGGGAAGCGCCACTCACAACGGGCGCAAGACTGCCGCTGCAAAAACCTGCCCGCGCAAGTTTTTTGTTGTTTTTTTTGCGTTTTTGCATTGCCAATTTTGTGTCGTGTTGCACCACTGATCTCAATGACAATTGCTGGATCGCGCATACGATTTGCGGTTTTGCTAGCCTTGTGCTGCGGTTTTCCAGCGTGCTGTAGACACATCCACACGGCGTCGATTCTTGGTCGGTATCTAAACGCGCGAAGGCACAGAGACATGGCACTTCGGCGTGCCAAGGAAGCTTTGAACACGCCGCCAGACCCTTGCTTTCGACGAGTTGTGCCTTTTTCCTGCAGGGGCGGATCCAGAACTCCCGTTTTGGGGGGGGGGGGGGGCGGGAAGCCTTGTAAGGATACTATTCTCCCTGTTTTTTGTGCACCGGGGGGTCCACCCACGTCAAATTGCCCTCCGAGAAGGGGGGAGGAGAGGGGTTCGACCTCGTTTGAGGGGGGGGGGGGGGGGCGGCCGCCCCCGTCGACCTCTCCCTGGATCCGCCACTGCCAGGGGCGGATCCAGAACTCCCGTTTGGGGGGGGGGGGGGGGTGCGGGAAGCCTTGTAAGGATACTATTCTCCCTGTTTTTGTGCACCGAGGGGTCCACGGGTCACTGTCATTTCGGCCGATAGTCGCATTACGGCCGAGAGTGCATTACGGCCGAGAGGAGCGGAAGGGCCGGGAGTGGCTTTGAGGCCGAATAGGGCATAGCGGCCGAGAACTGCATTAAGGCCGATAGTCTCTGAATGGGCTAGTGTGGCCGCCGTCTCGGGGTCGCGTTGTGGTTGATGACTTTAGTTGCCACCAAATAAGATAGATGGCGCCACATATTTCTTTTATTTGTCAGTGCACATTGTATTTCTCGGTGACGGCAAATACTGCGCTTTTGGTTTTATTGCTTCCTCCTTTACGATTAATTAAACATGTAGCGCTTTGACCGTTTCGACTAGCTTTTCTTTTTTGCTACACTCCGTGTCAACATTTTTTAGCAAAGGGCGAAGGCTATGCCCTCGTGAGCCAATTAGAGAGACGCAACGAAGCACGTGACACTTCTCCAAGGCAAGAATGCACTTCAATGGTGAGTTAATTGTCATGTTCTGACATTCTGACTGACTAGCACTGCAGTAAGTTTTGCTGTTTGCCAAGGTATGCTGGCTTTGCTCTCACGGCGGCCATCTTGTGTGGCATTTTTTACGTTTTATTTTTAGCAACTCAAAGGGCGAGGGTAAGACGGGCCGGGGAGGAGGAAGCAGACGGAACGCTGAAGAGAGAAGGGAAACCTCCTTCTCTCTTTATAGCGTTCCGTCTGCTTCCTCTCCCGGCCCGTCTTACCCGCCCTTCGTTCTTAGGTTGCAACGGACTATAAGTACAAAACAGTTATTTTGCAAGCTCTTTCGTAGCACCGATGGGTAAATTATATGACAAAACTCAGTAGTCACAGCAAAGATACTGCTTACATTCAAATGTCCAATACCGTCAAAAAAAAAAAAAAAAGATTCATGCCGAAATTGGTGTTTGGCTACGCTGATCCTTGACCAGATAGGTTAGCATTCAGAGTGGAACCGGACATTTCATCAAATGCCGTTTCATCGAAGCCGTTTCATCGAACGCGGTTTCCTATAACGCGATTTCATCGAACGCCGTTTCATCGAAGCCGTTTAATTAAAGCCGTCTCATCAAACGCCCTTTCATCGGATGTCTTTGAAGCAGAGTTCGATAGTTCCATGTTGCCAGCGATTTCTTTTGATGGCTCGAAATAATACAGCTGACTCCACCGAAATTTCGTGGCTTTGCTTTGGGTACTCGACCAAACGGCTGCCAGATGCTAAACAGCGCCACAACTTCCGCTGTGCAATAATGACCACACATGATATTTTCTATGCTTCCCTGGTTGCAAAACTTAATATTTTAATACTTAATACTAATTTTAATACTAATACTTTAAAACTTCATATAACACATGGCCAATGTGCTTTTTCATATTTCCTAGTATGTGTTTTCTTCAATGTTTCGCTGTAAAAAAAGATTGAAAATGAAATTTTAAAATCAACCTCACTCATCGTTTTCGTAGCCGCCCGGTAGAATCAGAGACATAACTAATTTAGTTAAAGTGCTGAAAATTGAAAAGACACAATAAATGTTTAACTGAACTCTTAAAAAGCCGATGATTAAAATATAACAATGTTATACCAAAAAGGCGCCCTAAATTCATAGCATTTATTTGACAATACGTGTGCGTGTATGTGCATAATCCAAATATGCCGATGAAGGAACTACTGATCAAACGAATAAGAAATGATAAAGCGCCGAAAAGCAAATAAATAAATAAAAAATTCGGATAGGCAAGGCCGGCGTACCGACTGGTGCCGGCTGTGACGGATGAAAACAAACCCAAAACCGCTGTATTTGCAGTCACCAACAGAAACACTCTTAAAAATGTCATAAGTCTACTTTCCCGCAGAAGACTGTAAACGACTTATTTTTGGCGATTAAGTCAAAGCTGTAGCTTTGGAATAATTTGCGGGTTCTAATTTTCCCGACGTGGTAAGATCTCAATATAGATTCTAATGTGTTTACATTTTAACGGAATTGTTCGCGGGACCTATATTTCGCGAATTGTAGGCGATTGGCGAAAATTAGGTCCTCTCGAAAATTAAGTAGTTTACACTATTTGGGGCACCAATCATTGTAATCTGCGAAGCGACCACGGCGATTGACGAGACTGAAAATATGTTAATTTCAACCGTCATGCTCAATGTGGCGCCATCTATCTTATTTGGTGGTCACTAAAGTCGTCACCCACAACGCGACCCCCGAGAAGGCGGCCACACCAGCCCATTCAGAGACTATCGGCCTTAATGCAGTTCTCGGCCGTTATGCCCTATTCGGCCTTAATGCAGTTCTCGGCCCTTTCGCCTCTCTCGGCCTTAATGCACTCTCGGCCGTAATGCGACTATCGGCCGTAGCGAGATGCTCCCGTGCGGTCCACCCACGTCAAATTGCTCTCCGAGAAGGGGGAGGAGAGGGGTTCGACCTCGTTTGGGGGGGGGGGGGGGGGGGCGGCCGCCCCCGTCGCCCCCTCCTTGGATCCGCCACTGTTTTCCAGCGACACTGCGCTTTCGTAAAATTTTCCACGTGTTTACAACGCTAGTCTCAAGAATACACAGAGTCTTAAAAAACTTCCTCGGCGAATGACGAGGAACGAGTAGACAACGTGTTTACAGCACGCTGGAAAACCGCAGCAAAACGCTGGCAAAACCGCAAATCGTATCCCAGCGAGGTTACGTCCGGTGGCTTCACTTGCGGTAGCGGGAAGCGCGATCCAGATCAGTGTGTTGCACGAGTGGGAACTTTAGCGCACCACAGCGGGTTCCCACACGCTCCAACTATTTTTAAAACTTACTTATTTTGTGGTTTTTGATGATGCACAGCAAGTTTCTAATTGGAATTGTGTGCTCGTTTTCGCTAATTAAAAAAGTTAATTAACGAGTTCTAGTTAATTATTCGATTTACAATGGCTATTAGCTCCCTACATTGTGCCCCCTTGGTCGTATATAGGGTGTCGCGAACCGGCCGAGGTTCGAGTTCGACCAGGTTCGACTTTTTCGAACTTCTAGTGAAAAATTCGACGAACCTTGTATTGAGGTTCGACTCGTGTGCGCATGCGCGACAGGCTGGCCAGTTGGCTTTGGATTGGATGGTGATGGCTAAGGGACGAATTAATGTTGAGAGTTGGCTAGTTGGTGATTGTTGATCATAATGTAAACAGCGCAAACAAACACGGACGAAGGAGAAGAAACACGCAGACGGGACAAGCGCTTGTCCCGTCTGCGTGTTTCTTCTCCTTCGTCGTGCATTGTTTGCGCTGTTTTACATTATGACTAAGGGACGAATTAAGGGCAGCGTTGACTGGTTATTTCAGTTAATACAGTACAAAAACAAATAAGTTATTAACTTCTTCAGTGATTAGAATTGGTTTCTTTTAATTGCAACTGTTTATAAAATAAAATAACCATTTTTATAAAAATAAGTTTTCCCAAACTTAGACATCTTGTATCAAGGTCTGGCCACACTGTCCACAAAGTCGAACCAGTCGAATCTGGTGAAAAGTTCGAAGGTTCGTCAGAACAATTCGACCCAGTCGAACCCCGAAGGTCGACCTAAAAATCTGGTTCGACAAAAGTTCGCGACACCCTAGTCGTATTATAGTATTCTCTGGCGGCCATAGCTGCGCGCGCGACCTGCAGTTGCACAGGTTCCTTTGCACGCGTATTCCGCACCATCAAGATTACCGGTCTCAGCATTTCAACCGCCTATAGAAATGTGAACTCGCTCTGAGCATGCGCTTTAAACATCGCCCTCAAATATGGCGTCCAGTGAATACCCCCTAAACTCACCCGCGCAGAAGACCGCGTTAATGTAACGCAAACTTTTTTTTTAACAAATCTGTAAAGCATTTTTTGTATAGTTTGCCTACTGTTTTCAACTCCCCTCCCCGGCAACGCAGCGTGCCAACGTTCACTATAACGCCTTTATTTTGATTAATTTTCCTTTTATCGACGGAGATAAGAACAATATCAGACTGCCAACTTTGCCGGCGTTGAGGTATGGCAACTGCGTTGCAAGTACAATTCGTTTTCTATTATTATTATTATTATTATTATTATTATTATTATTATTATTACTTATTATTATTATTACTTTGCAACAGCACAAATATTCGAAGATTGTTACAGTTGTTTTGACCATAGCAAATAAAGGCAAAAGTATAACACTTTAGACAAACCCAAAAGACAGGGGGGAAGAGAGGACAACACAACACGAAGTCTCAAACACAGCTTAAACGGTGTTTGAGACTTCGTTCGTGTTGTTCTATATTCCCCTGTCTCGGGGTTTTGTCTAAAATGTTAAACCTTCATCACCAGCTTGTTTGCGCCCTAACTTTCTGAAAGGTAATGGCTGTCGCTTAGTGTTGGCACTAAAGAAATAAGAAATAATGAAGGCTCTAACTCTTAATTATTATGGAAGTAACCAGACATAAGTCATGATATTCATTCTTGATTTGTATCAGATATTCTCTCAGCAGGTAAATTCTGAAGATGCGCCGAACCTGGTTTCCGTTGGGGCGAAGCCACGTGCTCTCGCAATAGCACTGGGAAGCTGCGCTAGCCTTGACAACGTAGCACAAAATAGTGCATGCATCCAAAATAACCAAAATAATACAATTATTTTGAATTGCAAGAAGGTTATAGCAATTATGTATATATAGTTTAAATACGTTAATTCATGCTACCAAGAGAAAGGAAAAGAACTGCGCAACATAAACAGCGGCGGCGGTCCGAATCTTCAACGAATTTGTCAAATCGTTCTGCAGAATTTCGGTAATGCTGAATCCATATGTTCAGCGCCGAATTTTGTATTCTCTCAAATAAACCGGGAGAAAAAAATATGTGTTACATGCTAGACCGGTACAACTTCAAAAAGTTATGCTAGTGGTTCATTTGTTCTGTAAAATATCCTCAATCAAAAGTTGCAAATAAAAACAATTTCTTCTATATAAAGCAATACGAAGTTTAGCGATTTTATCCCCGAAAAAACGTTGTTGCGGGTCTTGAAACCTTTGTTTTAAGGAAAGCAGAAGGAGCAAGGAAAGTGAATCTGTTTCTTCCCAGTTGTGTCTGATCAAATGCCAGAATAACCCACACGACTGCAGAGACATCGGGAGTGTACTTTACGTTCTATTGTAAAGTTATAAATGAGCACCAGCGTTTGGATGGCTTCATGCATAGTCAAAAAAGAGAAATAAAAAAAGAAAGAAAAAAACACGCCAGGATTGATTTATAACGATCCACACAACGAAACTTCGAGAAGTTTGTAAATGTCCTTACTTCTTGCAGAACGCGGACAGCGGCATAGATCCTCGCTTGATGATGTTACTCAGAATGCGATAGGCCTCGACCTCTGTGAATATCTTCCAGTGTGCTGGACCTTCGACAAATTCTCCAAGAGTCAAGCTCAGAAGCTCCGACAATAAATCTTTCATTTTGTCAGACGGCGTGTCAGCTACCGCCGAGCACTTGACAGCTGCCCAAGCATGAATGCCCCGAAGGACCTCGTACTCGGAGACCCTCTTCTTCCTCCTCAAGATTTCCAAGATGGTTACTACCGATGCAGAAATGAAAGCCTTCGAGTCCAGAACTTCACCAGCCCTCGTTCTCAAGATTTCGTTGATAGCGCCATCATACTCGGACATGGGTTCGTCGCTAACCGCGAGGACGTCCAGAACGAAGCAGAGGGTCTCAGGTTTGATGCTCTTTCTGACAAACTCTGTGCACAGGCCTACAAGGTTGAGATCCAGGTATTTCTGCGCCGCACTTTTGGTGAGGAGTGCCGTCTCGACGTCAGCGAATTTGGCCTCGTGGCTGTACAGATAGCTGCAATGGAAGAATGATGAATGTCAGAATTAGTCACTGTTGAAGGTATATATTAATTGTGGGAATTCGCGTACCGCCGCCGATACGCCGTTCCCCACGTGGTCCGTCAACAACCAGAGTCCAGCCTGGTTCTTTCACGGGAGCGGGATTCCGCTCCCCGTTTATTGGTACATAAAAACACAACGCTACAAAACACTCAATCTATACTACAAACACACGCGACATTACTCAAATATTTACAAACGTACGTTAAGCCCAAAGCTTAACACAAAGAGGGCCTCTAGGCCTCGTGTCCCGCTATTGCCCGAGAGCAGTTGCTAGCACTCGCCTTTCTTGAGCGCCGGCCGGAATCCTAAGAGACTCTTGCCTCCCGGTTACCCGACTAGTTCGACCGATGGGCGAGGAGGTTTTCTCCTCGCCCGCCAAGGGGCGCCTGCAGCGCCATCCAGTGGCTAGGAGAGAAAGCGGAACGTCGGGAGCCGAATTCGAGATCCCGATCGACCCCGTGGCGACACGACCATGTGATCGTGTCTGAGGCGAGGCAACTAAATAGCTGCCTAGCGGCCAAGACGGCTAAATGGTTTGATAGGCGCCCTCGTGAATGCACGGTGCGCCATATAATGCAAGCGCGTTTTTTTTTTTTATCTAGCATACATTTTTAATAGGAAACATGCGAAATTAAACTCCGAATTTTGGACGATCAGGAATAAAAAAAAAAAGCTTCAATAATCTCCGAATCTTCGGCAAAAAAAGAAATTCGAAAAACACCCTCCGACTTTGACGAAAAATAAACGTCGAAAACACAGAATCCTAAACATAACCAACAATCCGTTTTTTCCTTTTTTTTTTAAGAGGGTGTTGTGGGGGGGGGGGGGTTATACTTTGTCGAATGGTGTTATCTAGCAGCATATACCTGAGGAATTCGCGAAAACCATTCGGATGCAGGTCGGGAATAATAACATCTCCTTCCTCGGGCATGCTGCCGTAGAACATGGTCTCGAAGACGTCGTCCTCGCGGCCAAGATCAGCTTGTGAGCCTCGATGCGCGTGCATGGAGCGGTCGCCGACGAGAAACTCCACATCTGTGCAGACCACCCAACAGGTACTTCAAGTCCTTCCTCGTAGGACCACGCTGGAAGTTTCGTGCAACATGGGTTAATGCCCACTTAAAAGCAGCCCAGAAGAAACGAGCGAAGACTTACGGCGTTAGCTAAGCCATAGCAATCCTCGGCAACCTTCGTTAGTATCTGTATCAAGAAAATAAATATATAATGCAAGTATCAAAACTAGTGTACTATTGGACCCTAACGAAATGCAAACGGTGGAGTGCGTGCTTTCGATTCATGCTGTTCACTGCGATTTCATACAAGTGCGTAATAGCGATGCGGTTCGCGCATTTTTATGAGTTCCCAGATTGAGCGTCTGCCCAATTGTAGCGAGGTCCGGATCAGACGCCAGAGGTTTAGGTCTTGACTGTTATCTAATGTTAAAATTAGAAGCGATTTTCGAGAATTTCCAATAAAAAAATGGCGGTCGATAAAGCCCACCGGCGCCCACGAGTACATGGAGACTGCGTGGTAAATTGTAAAGTTCCGGAAAATCACATAAATTTCGAAATAAGATAACGGCATCTGACCTGGATCGCTAGCGCTACATTGAGGCGGAAATTAGCGTTCCGCGAGGCGTAACTTATTTTCATAAAAAAATAATATTTATTATTATTGTTTAGAGAAGGCAGTTTGTTATCTAATATCCGAAAAGAAATCCTGAGCAAGTTTGAACTCCTGAAACAGTTTTAACATCACCCAAAATTCAATACCGCCGGCGACCCCAGTTGGCAGTGCAGCAAGTCGACGCTTTGGGTCTCCCTGCTTGCGCCTCTCTGATAACGATCTGGATGAATTCCAACAGACCGGTGATGTACGGTATACGACTGCAACGCAGGGAAGCCGCTGCGGAATTTCATCCGCCACCGAGCTCCTTCCTCACACAATCCCCCTGCTGACCCACCCTAAGGATGAAAAGGTCAGAGCGGGGGGTTTCAATTTCCCTTTAATGAATGTCGTAAAGATGTTTTCAATCAATCAATCAATGCTTCAATCGGTGTTGCGTCGTGGTAGCTCACGCGACCGGCAAATTTCGCCTGCGTTTCACGATCCGATTCAAGCCAATCAAGCAGTGCGCTCGTTGAACCAATCGCACTGAATACGCCGCGATCCTGCGTGAGTGGATGCTGTAGGCCGAGCATACCCACAAAGACAACGAGCGCCATGACGATTGCACTTTTGGCGCTGCATGATTGGGTCCATCGGACCGTGGACTGCGGTCATCGAGAATCCTGAATGGCCTATTTAAACGTCCGCTCTTTCCCGAGCAGGAGACGACGCTGACCACCCTATCGCGCTCGTAGTTTAATCAGGGAGTTTTAGTTGACCGTGTTTCCCTCTCCGCTACGAAGAAACCGCCACTGCGCCTGCGCGCCGATGGCCTCTGCTGTAGAGTTCCGGGTAGCGTACGGGCTTAGCGGAGCGGGAAACACGGTCTACTAAAACTCACTAACAGGAGTCTTCGTGAGATAGTTTTAGCCGCCCCGCAACGTCCTCCGCAACCCGCTACGATACCCGGAACTCTATAGCCAAGGCCATCGGCGCGCAGGCGCAGTAGGGAGCGCGAAACACATGCACGACGAAACCGTCCGATCCGACGTGCGAACTGCCGGAATGACCTTCGGGAACCGAGGGTCGGACAGTTTCGTCGTACATGTGTTTCGCGCTTAGCGAGTTTTCGTAGATCGTTTCCGCTGTCCCGCAACGCTCTTCGCAACCACGAGATCCGGGTTTCTACAGCTAAGGCCAACGGCGCGCAGGCGCAGTAGCGGCTTCTTCGTTGCGTAGGGCTTAGCGGAGAGGAGAATGCGATCTACGGCGACATATCATGCGAACAACCACCGCGGACGGCGGTGAGCCGGCGACACGATGGCGGATGACGATACCTGGCGGCGAAGACAACCCAACTCCATGTGGTGGGGTGCAACGCTAAAAGCGTCGCCTCTCCAGCTCTGTTGCTCGTCCTCCCGCGGCGGAAACGGGAAGTGCTCTAGTGAGGGCATGGCCTCCGAGATCCCGAAGTCTCGGAGGCCATGGTGAGGGTCCCCCGGTACTCCTGCTGAGCGGGCAAGGCGGAACTGCTCGCGGAGTAGGGCTGGCGAAATGTCATTTCCAAATGCGAACAGCACTCTTCACTATCCAAACGTAGTGGTGCACCCGGTATGTGATTGTACCGTACTAGAGAGTTTTAGCATTGCGTATACAAGCAAGCGCTGTGCGTTGGCGTTAAGGGCTGTATATACTCCGACGTTGAGCGCAGTGAACGCGGCGTAGCGCAGAACACGCGCCTTTCATTGCGCCGGCAACCAGAACTCGAGAGCTGTGGCCAATCAATATCTGCGCGCGCTACGCTACGCCGCGCCCGTCGACGCTTACGTTGGAGTATAAACGTGCCTTTAGAGTTCTTTTAAGAGTGGAGTATGGCTGGCGAAATGTCATTTCCGAATGCGAACAGCACTCTTCACTATCCAAACGTAGTGGTGCACCCGGTATGTGATTGTACCGTACTAGAGAGTTTTAGCATTGCGTATGCGCAGCGCTGTGCGTTGGCGTTAGAGGTCGTTTTAAGAGTGGAGTATGGCTGGCGAAATGTCATTTCCGGAATGCGAACAGCACTCTTCACTATCCAAACGTAGTGGTGCACCCGGTATGCATTGTACCTTGCTATTGGCGACGTGAGCGATCGAAAGCGTCGCTGTGGTCGGCCCACCACAATTGGCCGAATGCTGACTATGACGTCAGGAAAGGATGTCTCATGGACGCAAATAAGAGGAATGTTAGAACTTCAATTTTGACGGTGTTGGCAGTGTTGCTTCGAGAGCGCTATGATTTCAGGCTTCCACCATGCCCATTACAAACACCATCGAACTTGTATTTCACCAGGTAATGACGTCACGAAAGGTAACCAAACGAGGGCGCCACCGAAACATCTCACCGCTAATACTCTGTTTCATACTTAGCGTGCAACGCTGTCAAAGCTACTGGCGCGAGCGTGGGGCTTGATGTCGTTGATCATTTGCACGCGTTCTCGCGCAAACAAAACCATAGATGAAGCCACGCGCTCGCGCCAGCAGCTTTGACAGCGTTGCACGCCAAGCATGAAGCAGAGTATAGATGAGTTTTAGCCAATCCAAGCATTGCGCGTCATCGCGATGCGCCAACACGCAACGCTAACGCGAACACAATGCTTGCGTTCGCTCGTATACGCAATACGAAAACTCACAACTGTTTCACCGGTTTCCAACGCCAACGAAACGTGTTACAGTGAGCAGACGTGCAAGCGGGTAGGCGTGCCTTCGAAGTTGAATGGGTGAGATCAGCAAAACGACGGCGTGCAAAAATAAAAGAAACTAACAGAAAAAGAATGTAATTAAAAGGAAAACGTAAACTTTTTGGAAGCTGAAAACTTTTGGTTTGAAAACGATTGGTTTGGAAGCTGAAAACAATCGGCAAAGTTTTGCCGATTGTCAAAAATCGCGCCTTCGATAGCACCATATTCTTTACCTACAATTAATGTAATTTTCCATGGATTTCTCAGATTACCTAGAATGTTTTAATTTAGTTTAGACTGTTTTTATTTTTTAACTTGTTAAATAAAAATGCTGCAACTGGCACCAATGATGATTGCATACATCGCGCGTTTGAAATGAGATAATATGCAACAAATTAAGAAGAGCTTGAAAAACTAAGTATTTAGATATATTAATTGTATTATTATTAGTACAATTGCGGCAATGTAGGCCCCCAATGAACGCCACGATCACAAAAAATACGCCATTTAACCAATAGTCTTTCAGAAAGGTCTAATTTTGTTTTCTTTTAGCATAAAAAAAACACCAACATCGTTTGCAATGTAGATAAAAAAGTCAAACACTGGATCTAATAGAATATAGATAGTCCTCCTACGCGTCACGCCTTGCTTTAAAACACACACACACACCTCTGCTGTCTGACTCGACTCTGTTTTTAGGATTTTGTAGTGAGAACAGCGTTTTTACGTTTTGTGAACATATTCTAAACTCATCACCCGTGGCGACATTTTGTAAAATTTTGATTGATTTTGTTATTCTTGTGCTGGGAATAATGTTAAACCAATTAATCATATAAATACCCGAAATACTATTAAAAGGCCCGCGGTTCACATTTCACGTGACAATTATCTGAGCGAAAAAAAGCAGCAAGGACACAAATATTAGCACTGATTTCTTCAACAAATACAATCACCTGTGTTATATATCGAAGGTGTCCTGAACTTTCCAAAATACTTCGAAGCGCCTCGGTCGCACACATGTAGAAAATAAAGTTTCCGCGAACAACTGCTTTAGCTCAATAATCAGGCTGTGAGACACATCTCGAGGTATGAAAAAATCAGAAATTATCACATACTGACAAATTAAATCCAATATTGAGGTTAGTTTCGGTTTCGTTCCAGAAGTAAAACGTGCCTCCTGGCGTAAATAACTAAATATTACGCTAAACATCGTTTTGGTTTTCAGTATAAAGAGGTGACCTGCAGTCATAACGCCCTAGCAGGAAGAATTTGTGTCGCTCAGTGAAGCCAGCACACTCTAGCTGGTGACAGGTCAAGAACGGAATGGAACTCCTCCACCCCTTTCCACTTCAGCGGAGCGAACGGTGGAGAGGAGGTCGCCTCCTCTCCGGCGTTCGCTCTGCTATAGTGGAAAGGGGAGGGAAGAGCTCCCTTTCGTTCTTGACAGGCTCAGCAACTGGCGAGATGTTTTGGTGGCTCTACCTCGCGGGCGCCATCCTGTGACGGAGCTGGTAGGATGCGAGCAGACGACGCGCTATGTCGAAGCACGGAGTGGCTACGTTAGTTTGCATCTATGCCGACTAAAAACGGGTTTTTTATTAGAAAAACGTGTAGGACGTTTCGGTGAGTGATTTTTCTAATGAATATGACGTGCTGTCTTCTTAGCTGTGCGCGTGCGCACACTTGTGTAGCAAAGCGCCGCACACTTGTTTTAGCTACATTGAGTTTGCCGATACCGCCGCTTCCATCCAAGTGTGAGTCTGTGTGACTCTACAGTTGCTGACGCTTAAATCCTCCCGCATCGAGCAAGTGGCAAAGAAGTTTGTCATATCGCGACTTCTGCTCGAAAGAAAAGCAGAAATTTTCATTATTTCTCAAATCGTCAGACATGGCCCGGCGAATTCAGGCGATTGATTAATTTGTTCTATCCAATCTTTACTAAAAATTGTTTACAAATTTAAAATCGCTCACTGAGAAGCGCATCACGCATTATGCGCATTTGGGTGACCAACTTACTAAATTTACGACTTCGATCGCGACGGGGTCTCGCACGTTTCACGTCAACCGGGTGAATAAGCAGGCATTTAATTGAAACGACTCAGGAAGCCAGCCACCGCTTCTTCCTGCCAGTTATTTTGAGGAAATGTTTGTTTACCGGTTTACAAAATTCAAAAAAGGGATCAACTTAGAACTTTGGATTCTTTATCTTAAATTTGATGAGACGTTCCTTTCTCAGTTTTATTTTGTCCAAATTATAATAAAAAATATACCCTATTCGTCGTGGTAGATGTTGTAGTGGGGTAAAGCGCTGGATATTATATCTGCAACACCCAGCATTTTGTAATGGGGTAGAGGAGAGCACACCCCATCCCAGCGCTTCGACACCTCAGCGCTAAAAGTGTTTGTTAGCACGACTAAGCGGGCCACGGTTTCAAGCTTTCGTAAAATGTCCTACTACAAACGTCACTTCACCAAATAAACAAAACGCGTGAAGAATGCTAGCTTTGCCGCGCGTTACGGAAACAGCGCATGAAACGAGCTGACGAGCCGAGGGATCCAAGATCTGCGCGTCCAGTCCCAGACTGTTCTCCCCGTGACGTCACAAACGATGATGATGATAGCCAGGGGCGGATCCAAGGCGGGGGGGGGGCGAGGGGGGCGGCCGCCCCCCCCCAAACTATGTCGACCTCCCTCCCCTTCCCCTTCTCGGAGGGCGAACTTGACATGAGTATCTTTTTATTATGATTCGAACAAAATAATACTGAGAGGAATGTCTCATCAAATTGAAATATAGAAAAGCGAAATTCGAGAACATCTCACGTGTGTAGTAAAGACTTTAGTAAAAGAGATTCCGTGTATCCTTTTGGTTCCAATGTGTTCTGTGAGTGCCGGTCTCCTCTCAGTTCCAAGTTGCAAGTTGATACTTTTTTTAAAAAATAATTTGCAGGAAGAAGCGGTGGTTGGCTTCCGGAGTCGTTGCAAGTCAATCCCTGCTTATTCATCCGGTCGACGCGAAACGTGCGAGGTCCCCCGCGATCAAGGTCTATTAAAGAGAAATGAGGTATATATCTGCTAGGGGGGGGGGGGATCACTCCCGTTTGAATGTTTAATTTTGCGGCCCCAAAGAATCGCGCATAATGCGCGATGCCCTTCTAAGCGAGCCATTATAAATTTCTAAACAATTCTTAGTAAGAATTAGATAGAACTAATTAATCAATCGCATGAATTTGCAGGAGCATAACCGACAATTTAAGAAATTATGAAAATGTCGATCGGCTTTTCTTTCGAGCAAAAGTCGTGATGTGACAAACTTGTTTTGCACGTATTCAATGCGTGGAAAACTAAGCGTCAGTTGCTGACGAGCATTCGCTCGTCAGCAACCGTCGAGTCACACTTGGATAGAAGCGTCGGTATCGGCAAGCTCAATGTAGCTAAAGCAAGCCTGCAGCGCTTTGCAACACAACTGTGCGAGCGTGCAAAGCCAAGATGACAGCACGTCATTTACTTTGCTGAATTCAAAACCTTTTTCTATAGGAGCCACCACGGATCCGAAGATACAAGAATCAGGGAGACTGTGAATAGCCCTGACGCATCGCTGCGCACGCTGTAATGTGAAGCTCCAGGCTTGTTTTTTAACATTTTTGAAGTTTTTCTTTTATACATAAAAAGCAACCTCGAGGTGCTCTTATTCCTTGGCATAGATGCGAACAAACCTATAGCCTCTCCCTGCTACTACATAGCGCGTCGTCTGCTCGCATCCTACCCGCTACGTCACAGGAGAGCGCCCGCGAGGTGGCGCTCACGCAATAATTCCATACAAGTCCTCAGCTCAGTGTGCGATCTCCTCAGCCCAGGACCCGCATGTTCGTCGATACGGAAAACGAGCAGAGCACGCGCCATGCGCAGGAACACTGGAAATGGAACCGGCCAGGAGCCCTTTTTTGGAAAGACTGCAGTCAATGCAGACTTGTACCGTACGCATTACAAGTAATCAAATTACTTGTAATCGATTACTTTTTGAGTAACTTTGTAATCAGTTGATTACTTTTATTAGAGCAGTAAGTAATCTGATTACTTTTCGAAGTAATAAAGATTACTTCTAACCGTTACTATCTTTCCACGGGACCCCCCCCCCCCCTCCCCCCCGCACGTACCTTTATTTTTTCTGAAATGACAAAAATAAAATTTGCTTCTTTTTTTCGAACCGGAAAAAAATATTTTTGCGGATCTGTAGGAAACGAGGTCAACCCTTTGTATGTACAGTTTCTGTAAAATGTCTGTGTTCTTTTTTTTTTTCGAGCTGGGATTGGGATTGGGAAGCCTTAGGAAAGCCTTAGTGCGTGACAACAAAGTCCATTCAGGGCGAAGTTTGAGGGAGCAGAATGTAGCTTTGTAAGTCCTTCGTTAAAACTAGCCCCCTCACGCACACGCACACAAAAATTAAAAGAAAATTACAATTCTGCTTACGGTACCAACTCGCAGCCCATAGCAGAACCAGAACCGAAGAATGTCTAAAGCGGATGCAAAATACAACAAAGCCAGTTCAAATACACGTCAATATCCCGTATTTCCCCTACGTGGTCTCTGTGACAGCAAGACAAGCAAGGTTTCGAGGTTGGAAGTCGTTCATTGTTATGAGCGCTAAAGATGTAAGTCTTCATACAATAAGGTAATCGGAAAAGTAACGGTTACTTCTTAAAGGGATACTTCAACGAAATTTGAAATATTCCCGTCGTGTTCAAAAATAGGTTGAATATGATCCACAATATCCGTAAATGACAATCGCACGTTTGTATTTTGAGCCTGATGGCTGTATTTTTTGTTATAAGCGGCCCACTCTGGCAAGCGCTCGGAGGAGGCCCAGTGGAGACCACGTGACATCCAACGCAATCGTGACGTAGGTCGTCTCGGGACGAGCAAAGCTACGGCAAGGCTGACGTCGAGAGGATGGCCTAGTCGTTCCAGCCACCGAAGCGGCTGCTTTTGTACGAATTTTGAATGACGGGTTAATCTTCTATAATCTTGTAGGGGGACAATAGCGACTTCTGCGACACACAAAAGGCATTCTCGGGAAGAGGGGAGTTCCTCCTTCCCCTCTTCTCTGGTCGTCGCCGGCGGCGAGACACTCACCGTCACTAGCTGTCAAGGTTCCAAGACGGGCATTACAAACGAGGCGTTAGCGACATCCACCAGAAGCTCTTTGCTAATCGTTTAATTCGTTTTAAAATTCCTTTTCGAGACTTTTTTAACAAGATGTTGGTATGTTCGATGTGATACTGCTCCTTTCAACACAAATAGCCCAAAAAATGAGCGCCGAAATTTCGTTGTAGTATCCCTTTAAAGTAATGTCCAATTACTTTTGCTGTCGAGTAATCAAGTAATCTAATCGAATACTTTTTAGCCAAGAGTAATAGTAATTGTAATCGATTACTTTTTTTGTAGTAACGCGTACAGGACTGAGTCAATGTCACAAACACGAGAGCACGAGGTGGCTGCTTTGAAGCGTCCTTCCGCAGAACGAGCGCTCGCGTTAGAACAAATTCACATACCAAAGCCGGAGCGCGGGCTAGCTTACGCTCCGGCTTCGGAACTTCCGTTGTCCTTCTCATTCAAAAGGAATTTTGTGAACATTTCAATGGGATATGGGACCCGTTTGACGCCATTCAGCTGGACGCATTCGTGGGCTTGGTCGAGCGCATTTTCCCATTAGAGGTTTACGAAAATTGCTGATAATTTTTTTATTAGGTAACGGAAAGCTCTACGAGCCTCTGACACAGCTGACCGCCAGCGGTGCATTGGAGCGGGAGACTGAGCCTTGGGCGATGCTCGTTTATTTGTACGCTGAAAGAAACATAGTACTTTTCTTTCGGGGACATCCTGCCTGCTGTATATATGTATAGTATATATACACACAATCATTCTCCGCGTCACCATTCAAATTTTGCTAAAGCTGCAAATGTTACATTGTTAAGTGACTCTGCGACGTCACATCCGCTAAATTTAGTACGGAAACGCTTCGTGACGACACAGTACGTCACGCCACGTGACGTTATATGATGTCACAATTTCCCCGTTACACTTCCCGTGAACTTACAGCGTCAGGTGACGTCACTCATATGACGTCAAATTTATCCGCTAAATTTAGCGGAAAACCAGTGTCACGTGACACTGGCGTCACGCGAGGCGTTCCCCTACAAAAGTTATCAATTGAGTTTTTAGTGTATTCTTATAGAATACACTAGAAACTCAATTTAAACTCATTGATAATTTTTGTAAGGGTTTCACCGCTAAATTTGCCGCGAAAATTTTCCCACTACATTTAGCGGGAGAATTGTAACGTCTACGAGGCAGTGTGGCGTCACGTGAAGCGTTTCTCCGCTAAAGTTAGTGGGACGCGGACCCTGCACCGTTCACCAAAAACACCCCGGGAAGATAATCTGCTGCGACACCTCGCTAATTACGGCTATCGCCATAAACTAAAATTAGAAAAAATGGGCCTTCGTACTTTCGTTTTTGCGTTAACTCGTTCTAACAACAGACACAACCGAAGCGCGCAGGCAACCAAGAAACGCATCACTTACCAAAGACAACCGGAGTATGCCGAACTTCCACCAATAAAAAAATGGGGGCGTCGAAGGTCCCACAGAGATGCGAATAACAGACAAGCCAGGCAAACTGTACGTGGCACACGACGCGCAAGCAGAACATGAGAACCACGCCGGAGCCCGAAGCAGCCGCCTTTTTTGTTGCCTTTGTTCATTCTCTTTCTTTTCAAGCGCCCATTGGCTAAAACATCGGGATGTTTTTCTACGTCATGGAACGTTGGTGATATGCCGTGAGGGATTTCCCTTTCAGGTCTCTCACTGCTCTCACCTTACGAAGGGCCACAGGGGACGCTACAAAGACCACTCAGCCAGTCTGAGCACTGCGGACGTGACTCCAGCTTGTTTCTACGCCCCTTTCGAAAGTCACTCACACGGCATTGGTTTGGACTCGGGAAATCGTATAGGCCACCAAAGTGCGCTCACGCGCTTATTTAATTTAGCTTCACTTTATGCTATTACTTTCTCGGCAGTTTCGCGAGTACTTTTCGGCCGATGTTGGACGTCTCCACGGCACGGCGAATGCATGGTTTCTACCGGAGTCGGGAGGCCGCAAGTGGGGGCGAACGTAAACTGCGTGAACGCTGTAATGCCCGAGTCCCACTAGAGCGACAAACAGAAACAAACGACAGAGACAAGCCTCGAACTAGATACTTTCGCGATTTGACAGGCTTCGTAGAATAAAGGAGGCTATGTTCAAACACGAGCATCATGCACGCGAGGGTATCTCTGACAGGCTTGCAATCACTCGGGCATACTTCACGAGCACTAAACGCCTGCCAAAGGTACCATCGCGAGCATGCTGCATGTGTTTGAGGCTTGTCTCTGTCATTTGTTTCTGTTTGTAGCTCTAGTGGGACTCGTGCACAGGCACGTAGCCGGGGGGAGGGGGGGACATAGGGCCCGCTTCTTCCCCCCCCCCCCCCAATCTTCCATTTTGCTGGGGCGGTAGCCGTCCAGAATTTATCATTCAATCGTAATACGCTGTATAATGAGTAGTCACCCTCGTTTACTTTGAACCGTTCTATAAAAAGCAATTTTTTACATGTTGCGTTGCCTTTTGATTTGTATATACTTGTTACTCATTGGTTTGTAGTGTGCTTATGTGGTTTCTCTCTTATTTCAAGTTTTAAATTACAATGAATATCACAAGTTCGCCTACTTTACGTTCCTTTTTGAAAGCCTAAACAAAAATAAAAACATATTTTCGAAATCGTAGAGGCGCACATTGTCGGTAAGGTTGCTGTATTTTAGTCAAAAGAGCACACATTTCACGCGATTGCGGCTCACATAGAGGACATACGACCAAAATATTACATTTCTAGATTATTTTTTATTGTAGTCGACTATTATATTTATAATAATTTTAAAATAAAAATAGACGAAAATGGGGTTTTTGAGAAAATCGATCTCAAACTTTCAACATTTCTTATTTTTCACAACTTTTACGTGAAGGTACCGGAGCGGCTAGTCAACAGATCATAATGCTATTATTATATTTATATTGGGCTTGATTCGGGCTTTCTATAGAGCCAAAGAAAGAACATTTACCTTAAATACAGACAAAGTAATGACCTGTCAAAGTTGACAAAAAATAGACCTGAGTGACGAGTTTGACATTTTTTATAGAAAACAATAAAATGTCTAAAAATATTCGAATACATTAAGGTGTCTTTATAGTATCTATTAAATCAGTGAGAAAAGTTAAAAGGTGGAGAGAAAAAACTAGCGCCAGCAGAGGGTGCCAAACACGCGACCTGCGACTGCAGGCGAAAATACTAGTTTCTGCCACAGCGGCTTCTACGCTTCGTAACTCGAGAACAAGGAATCTGGGAAACATGGGGTTTGCGCCATCCTTCACTTAAGAGATTCCCCCAAAACATATATTTTTTTCGTCAAAATTAAAATTTAGATTTTTTTAGTCTGCTCAGATTTGAGACTGTATTTTCCGGACTATAGACCGCGGACTATACATGTTTAAAAGTTGAAATTTCAGGCTGCGCGGACTATCTACGCGTGCGGACTATACAGGAATTTTGTTTTTCAATATCGTTGATTATGACGAGACGCGACGGATTTTGTGAATAGAAGAGTAATGATGATTTATGTATATTATCGGCTTGTTTGTGAGCTAAGAAAGCAGACATATGTCAAGGTGCGCCGCGTATTAGAGGATTTTCGTGTCGACTAAGCCCCAGGTGCGGACTATGCACTGGGTGCGGACTATGCACCGGGTGCGGGCTATCTAAGCAAAAACTTTATTTTTGACCCCATATTTGCCCCTGCGGACTATACACCGGGTGCGGACTATAGTCCGGAAAATACGGTATATACACCCTACACTTGAAAGGCAATCACGTGAACGAGGACCATCCCAGAAGGTTAAAACATTTGGTACGTTGCCTTCTTTTCGCACAGTATTTATACCAATAGGGTACCATCTCCACTTTAAGGCACTGCCCAAAGCGATAACAATTTGAATGTCGCTGGCCCGCATTGCATCTTAATATTCTATCGATTTTAGTCTATAGAAATTATATAGAAATATGGTTACAGAAAGTCTATTGAAACGTAATAATAGAAATTATACAGCATGTCTATCGTCCGTACACTACAACCTTCGGTTGAAAGAATGTCTACAGAAAAATTGTCGATACGACGTGACTGGATAGAAAGTTGAGAGTCGATAACATGTGGATAGGATTTCTATAGACTGCCTGAAATATTTCTTGTAAGGGTAAACTTGTAAAGGTAAGTCACACAAAAAACAAACAAAAAAAGAAACAAGGGTCCGTAGTCCACGTGCAAGAAAAAACAAAGATCCTGAAGTAAGACTGCAATCTGCATTGCTGGAACCTGCATATCGGGGGCAATTCTCTGTCGCACTGAGCACCGCTTTGCACGGGCTCAGACATAACCGTTGACCGTCCATAACTGATCGCTTTTAAAAGGCAATTACGGTCAAAAGTCGTACAAAAATAAATCACTAATATCAATATATGGAGGATGATACGAGCACTTCCAAATTATTACACTAATGGGAAATCGCGATCCACTCTAAAACCGATATTAAAAATACTGCCACCAGCTTTTCAGCGGGCATTCAGCGAGTTGGCTGTTTGTCAAGCCACCTTGCGCCCTGACGTCATGTTCGTACTCAAGGAGGCTTGTTCCGAAACTACCTGTTCGGCTAGTTGGTAACGTGCCTGCATCACGTGCATTAGAGTAGTACGTGCATTAGTGCACCCTCTATAAGGCTATCTGACAAAGAAATGAACTACCTCAACTACTTTTCATGAAAAATGAAAAAAAAAGTATAAGGCCCGCTTCAGACGGGGCGATTTCGGCCAGCAACTTGACGTCGCAACACCAGCAACACGGGCCACCCGCGTTCACACGCAGCAACCAAATCCTGCAATTAGCTATCATCATCTTTAAATTTTATTTTCTTGCACTATTTAGACACACAGTTACGCGCTAAAGACCCTTTCCTCAAGGGCGCCGCCATCTTGAATTGTCGTCACTTCCAGTATGGGCAAAAACATTGTTTTTGCCGTTGCCACGCCAGTAGAAGGCACTTAGGATATAAGTGTAACCGTCATACATTATCGTTTTGCCTCCCCTTATTTTTTTACTAGTTACAGGTTGAAACGTTTTAGTATTTTTTCGTCGCCCTTACCGGATACGCCTATTAGGTGGCTGGGGACGAGAGTACACAGAAAAGGTCTATAAACGTGTTTTTATGCATTTAAATGTTATTGACAATAATAATGTCTCGTTCTGAAACGGCTTATTTCCAAAAATGATCAAGTTCAAACCAGAATTCTTTAGTTGTCATCATCACCGGCACGAGGTAGCACGTGAAAATATTGCGTTCCTGATTGGCCCTGCAGCCGCTTCAAACGTCTTCGAATTGCTCCGAGTTGCTCGTCTGTTTCGAGCCGGACCCGATCTAAGCAATTCCTGTCGATCTGGGGAAAGCTAGGAACAACCCAACAGCAACCCCGAAATTGCTGGAAAAGTTGCCCGTTTGAAGTGGGCCTTAGGGTTTCTTGAAGCATTTATGTTCTATTAAATTGTTGTGATTTCCGAAAACTTCCTTTTTCACACTTTGTTTTATAAGGAGTATTACCTCTTTCTGTCTATTTAATTATCACATCCTTCACTTCCTTTTTGTTTTTCACTACTCAGGCATTAAAACGTCAGTTGATAGTAACCGCTTGTCCTCCCTCATTCTGGAGACGCTCACTGAGGCAGACTAACTTCCGGCTGTATAAAAACACACACACACACACACACACACACACACACACACACACACACACACACACACACACACTATGCACGACTGTGTGTGTGTGTGTGTGTGTGTGTGTGTGTGTGTGTACCACTTGTGCTTGTCCTTTGCGCTTTTTGATTTTCGTTACTTGTTCGTGTGCCACTTTTTTCGCAGTGTTTTTCTGCTGCGTTTTCAGCCGTCCCGATGCTTGGTAGGCTATGTTTTCTCCAGCCGCCGTTTGTAAGTGCTCCTCAAGTGCGCCAGCAAGATTGCAACACGTTGACGCCAAAGCTCATAACTACGTGTAAGCGAGCACCATCCTATATTATTGGCCCTTTTATTTTCTTTCGCCGAGCGCATTCCTGAAGTCGCCTAGGAAGCTCGGAGGGCACGAATGTTGTGTTTTCGAAAGCAGGGTTGGGCAGAAATACTCAAAAATGTATTTGGGAATACAAATACTGGTATACATTAAAATAGTAGCTAAAATACTGATACTGAAGTCTGAAATATATCTGTAAAAGTGTATCGCGATACGTATTGGAAATACGTTTTAAATAAAGGCAAAAAGTCTTTGGAAATACAAATACAGGAATACATTTTAGGGAGGGCAGAAATACAAATACGGAAATACTGATACTGCAATACATTTTTTCAAATTTGTTTGAGATGCCAAATGAGATGAAGCTTGAAGTTGGATGTGGAAGTTTTTGATCCCGAAATTACTTTCCCGTAGGCTTGCACTTTGCTTTAAAGGTAGTGATTTCGGACGACGAGGAGTCTTCAATGGGCTCAAAAAAAGTTCCATCAAAGACTGATCGCGGTCCCTTACCTAACATCCTGTCTGTCTGACGAGGGAGGCGAAAAGACTTTGACCTCTAAATAAATTTTATATTATCCTAAATGCCATCAAAGCGTCACCACGGCCCTGTCCAATAAGGACCATATTGAAAAATCCACCAGACCGGTTTGGTGTGTCCTAGTGTTTTCTGGTGTGAACATCAGCTTATCAGCATGTGCAGCTTATTTCACTAATAAAAATGTGATAAAAGATAGTGAGTCTCAGACGTACAAATGGTGCCACTGAACCCGGCCGAATGTAGGCGAACAACGATCGGGAGCCTATCAGACAATCCCAAGCGATGGCTTCACGTGCGGACAAGCAGCCGACCAGTCCTGCTCGTCTGCACGGGAAGCCCTTGCTTGCAATTGACTGACGAGTGTCTTTCGCCGTTCCACCCTATTCGCCTTGATTCGGTTCAACCACATTCGCTATCTTTGATCACATTTTTTAATAGTGAGATAAGCCGCACATGATTGTAAGTTTTTGACTTTTGGAATGCTTAGAGCACATAGGTTAAGTTAGGAGCATAAATAGGCCATCCTGGAATACTAGGGAGTGCCCCTTTAATTTCTTTCATTTTTTATTTATATATATATATATGTACAACTCAGCATTTCAGTTAAACAAAGCAGGAACATGATTGCAGACGAAGGTGGAGAGCCCATTTGTGTTGCCTGTATCTCTCCACTTTAGGTGCATTTGCTTGACAATGTTACTCACTGCAGATTCATCTTGGACCTGGCATCAAAATGCGAGAGGCAGCATTTACACGTCGTGGAAAAGGCTGCCACCCCTGGCCGCTTTCTCAGAATGGTCAGCCGATCACTATGGGAGCCTGCAGGGCTCTTCAACAGGAGTGTGTCAGGGCAAGCCTGCAGGGTCTCTCTAGGGTGTGGTGGGGAAAGAAGCCCCTAACACACGAAACAATTGACGCTTTGACAGGTGGATATTTCTGATCAACCTGGAAGGAAATGGAATCTGTTGTGGCTCTGCTGTGCTTAGCTCTGCACCAGTGTTGTGGAATGGGCACCCCCATTCTATTCCAATTCTATTCCGGGGAATTAGAGTTTTCGATAATTCAATTCCTTTCAACTCCTAGGAATAGGGACACTGATGGGCCCATTCCCACTCCTGGAATGGCTGAATCGTTCCATTCCATTCCTCTGATTCCTAAACGTAAAAAATGGCACTTCACAGCTACATTGTGTTGCAGGGTTGGGCAAAATACTCAAAAATGTATTTGGAAATACAAATACTGGGACAGATGAAAATAGTAGCTAAAATACTGATACTCAAATATATCCGTAAAAATGCATCGCGATACGTATCGGATATACATTTTAAAAAGAAGCAAAAAGTTTTTGGAATTACAAATACATGAATACATTTTAGGGAGGACAGAAATGCAAATACTGATAATGCAATACATTTTTCAAATTTCTTTGAGACGCCAACTGAGATGAGGCTTTAAGTATGAAGTGGAGGATTTTTCCCAAAATTACTATCCCGCAGGCTTGGCTCTTCGCCTTGAAGGTAGTGGTTCTGGACGAAAAAAGTCTTCAATAAGCTAAAAAAAACAAAAAAACGTTCCATTAAGGATTGACCGCGGTCCCTTCCCAGACATCCTGTCTGTCTGACGAGTGATGCGACAAGACTTCGACCTCTAAATACATTCCATCATAACATGACCACTCCCCTGTCCAATAAGGGCGCCCCTGTCAACATTGATCACGTGACGTCACGGTGGAATGAACTATAGTCGGTAACAGGTCAAGAACGAAGTGGAAGCTCCTCCCACCTCTTTCCATTTTAGTAGTGCGAACGCTGGAGGGAGGCGAACTCCTCTCCACCGTTCGCTCCACTGAAGTGGAAAGGGGTGCGAGGAGCTTCCACTTCGTTCTTAACCTGTCACCGACTATAGTATTCTTGTATCTGTAGGTGTCGCCTTGAACATAAAACTTTTCCCACGCTGCTGTATATATGAAAGGACAATACGTGCTTTCGCTGTAGGTGACCTCGTTGAAAATCATGTAGGCAGTTGCATATGGAATTTTCGAGAATAGTGGACCACCTGAAGCATCCTGGAGCACACGTCTTATCTTTTGTTACGGTTGAAAAATCGATACGGTGGTATCCCTGTTGTGACGGTCCTTCCTGCCGACCCTCCACCCCCACCGCATGAATGGCAGTCCTCAAGTTTCGCCTAGCATCATCCAAACAGAGACCTCGTGGATTGCGACCTGAGATGGCCGGCAAAGGTGCGAGCTCTCCGAGAAACAGCGCGCTCGAGACGTCGCAGGTGTACGAAGTCTGGGTCGGCACTGCGAGGCCAAGTCTGGCCTCCTTCCTGGTTATCGGATCACCAGAGCAGCGGGTCACGTTCACATCGACTGATGACGTACCCTTGAGCAGTGCAATATTACAGGCGCAGACGCATTCGGATATGTGTTGAATTTCACTGCTTCGGTCTGACACGCCAAAAAAAAAATTTTTTTTTCATGCTAAGCGTTGAAATGACATATCAGGACATTACAAAAAATTGTTTCACTATAGAGTTGCGTAGATTTTTTATAAAAAATAGAAATACGAGGCCCAATTCAAAGTTCCCGCCGTGCACTGTGACGTAACAGTGTACCGCAAGGTGTCGGGGCGGACAGAAGGGAGGCATCGACCTACGTCACTGAAAGTGAGTTCACCGGAAGTCACGTGAGTTTCACTCCTCGTGCTCTCCGCGACCGTGCCTAAGATTTTTTTTTATTCTGCTTTTTGTACGAGAGATCGTAGAAAACGAAGTTTCAGTTCCACTAGCTCTTTACCGCTGCACCGTTGGTTAGTTTGCGTGCTGTAAAATTTGAGGACGAAGAGTCAGTGGATCGACGTGATGGAGGTCAATGATGAAAAGCGTCGCGAGTACAAGCCAGTGTACGAGTGCATGCCGTCAGTCCGATGATACAGAGCTATACTGGGCGCCAAACTAACTATCAAGTTTTGAAGAAAAAAAAATTAGAAAGCTCGCAGAAATTAGGATTGCTAGCATACGACACACCCGATCGCATTGCTGAAGGTTCAGACACCGAGGTCGTTGAATCATCGGATACTCTCCAGGCTCAAGGTGCCTGCCGTCTAAAGAATACGAACTGGTTTGTGTACCAAGTACAAGTAAAAGTCGAGCACAAAGTACATATTTTGTCTAGAACATGAGTAGAACTTGTTTACTAGGTGCACATGCGGCCGATGTATGTCTCTCGGAAATGCATGCAGTGTGATCTCTTCTTCAGTTGCTGAAATACCGGGACAGTCCCTCACACAGCACCTTCTAGGCATTGTAGTTGATCACGTCAATTCACTGACTCCGCTTCTTCTACCTTTACAGCAACAGTAAGCGATGAAAGGCAAATAAAAGAAACCTTGTCTGCTTCGATCGCTCGTGGAGGTGCGGAGAATAGCAAAAATATTAAAAAATATATTACACGCGCTCGCGGTAAGCACGAGGAGAGATACAACTCACGTGACTTCCGGCGATGCCTACCTTCTGACCGCCCCGACACCTTGCGGTACACTGTTACGTCACAGTGCACGGCGGGAACTTTGAATTGGGCCTCGTATTTCGACTTTTTATAAAAAAAATAACTACACAGCTCCATATGAAACAATTCTTTTGTAATGTCCAGATATGCCAATTCAACGCCTAGCATGAAAGAAAAAATTTTTTTTTTGGCGTGTCAGAGGCTTTCAATTACCGCCAGACTCGTGTTGCAGCGGACTGTGACTCAGCTACTCGGCCACAGGCGAAGCAACACTTCCTTTGATTTCCTATTTTTCAAGGCTATAACTAACTAGAAGCGGGCATTGAGTGCCAGTAAACAATGACTCATGAAATCACTACCTAGGGACCTGCGGTAAAAGATGCTCCGATTCAACTCCTGGTACGCTACCGCTACCTGTTTCGAGTCCCGACAGCAGCAAAATTTCTCAGAAGAGAAAAATAATTTGTAAAATCGAAGGGAACCTTGCTCAGCATAGTGACAATGCACCGATATCTCCTTAACCCTAATGCCCTCAGAAAAAAAAAAAAAGGCGTTCGGATTTGTATTTTGTTTTTCGGGGGGCGGGGGAGGGCGGGGGGGTATTTCTCAAGAAATGTAACGAAATAGATTTCATCCTAATTGTATCGCGATAAAAAGAATCATTCCATATGTACCGGTAAACAAATGTATTGCGATACAGAAATACAGATACGAAATGTATTGCTGAAATACGATACTGCCCAACATTGTTCTGTAGCCGGTATAAGCAGCTGAAAGCTGACATTATCAAACGCATAAACAATTGCAAAAAAAAAAAAGCTAAATGCCTCAAAAAAGCACTGATTTTACTAAGCTCACGGTGCTGGATTCCCTG
This sequence comes from Ixodes ricinus, assembly GCA_037355805.1. NCBI lineage: Eukaryota > Metazoa > Arthropoda > Arachnida > Ixodida > Ixodidae > Ixodes > Ixodes ricinus. Next base: position 12,636 of record JAZHYW010002449.1, on the reverse strand, counting down.
GGGTCACTCGTAGCGTCCGCAGCGGTCCATCGTAAGGTGAAACAAAGCATCTAGAGACTAAAGTCAAAGGAAATGAACGGGAATCCGTTAGCTTGCTTGTAACCCTAAAGAGGTATTCACACGAGGGAGAAATTTCTCCCCGGCACGCGCATCCACGACGAAAACGTCAGGCTTTGCGATGTGCAGAAGCCTCGCGTTTTCATCTCGTGACGCGCGCGTGCCAGGGTGAAATCCCCGGGATTTCTCCCTCGTGTGAATACCTCTAACCCACCTGAATGTAAAAAAATATAACACAGAAAACAAGCATCGAAACAAAGACCAAGTAAAAGGCGGACGTACACGTAAAATTGCAGTATTAAAAAACGAGCGTCGGAGCAAGGCGCAAGAGGAGCAGAGAGAAGTGAATCACGCTTTGTTTTAATGCCGAAGCAAACCCAGATTTCGCACTTCAAAGGAGCGCGCGCGAATGAACGTGGAAGGCAGCAGGGTTGGCCACCTGCTAAACAATGCTCCTCGAACTATAGGCAGCCGGCAATGGCCAGGCGGCGCCATGAGAGCACTGCATTCAGCGCCACAAGCGGAGGCGTCTCTGTTACTGGGGCGGCCAGTCCGCCCGTCGAGCCGTTGCGAGCGGCGGCGACACCGATTTCAGCAGTCCCCGTGTGCACCGGCGTGCCATGTCCCTGGTTCTTTTATGAGGTTTTTTTAAGACCATCGGGAGCCTTGATAGGTCCAAGTGTTTAGAGAATATTCTAGAGTCGTCATTTGGACACCAGTTTGAGTTGTCTTCACAACTTGTGGCCGCCCGATTGGTCTGTGCTTCGCCCGTCTCCCAGGAAGTGACACAACACAACGAGAAGGCAGCGAATGGGTTTATTGTACATCCCGGTTGCCCGTCTTCGAGAGCCGGCAGTCCGGACCCGCCGACCCTGGTTGTCGCCCGTCGTTCAGAGCTCACAGTCGGAGCCCGTGTCCAGGCATGCGGATCGTCCTCCCCACGCCAGTGCAGCGTAGGCTAGCTGTTCCGGGCTATCACAGCCAGAGTCTCGCTGCGAAACCATGCACTCTGGGATCGTCATGGACTAGGCCGGTATGGTCAGGGTTCGCCGCTTCCGCCGGTCCTGATCCGAACCTCGCTGGTGGAATTCTCCGGGGTTCGCCATGGGCCAAACCACCCAGAACGGATCTATCGTTCCTGCCCGGCCCCGCCTCGTGCAGCACGCTCTTCCTCTTTCTTCGCCGGCTGGCCCCCGCTCGCGCCTCGCTCGGCCGTCCTCTTCTCCCGACGCTTCACACACTAGAATAAAATTTGGGTAATTAGAACCAAACTCTGCATGCTACAGAACCGTACGCACATTGCAAAGCCTGGTGTAAAAAGGCGACAGGCAACAAAGTGTACGTGTACGAAGGATATTTACGCTTCGTACGAGCTTTTTCTAAAGAAAACCTTTAGCATCCTGCTTTCTGCACGCCGTCACATTTGTTACCAGACTCAGCATTAAATTTGGTTGCTGAAGCAAAGAAAACTTTGTGCTACGAAAATGCACTATTTGCAAACTCGCAGGTTTGCAAACTCGTGTTGAACGGCATTAGGGGTGCCGGAACGGGCCGACGGGCCTTTCGCTTGAAGACCTGATCGCCCGATTCTCGACGTCACAGTGAAGCAGCAATCGGCCCGATTGTTCCTATCGTATTTCCCTATGTGGCTGTCAAAGCGACTCGTAATAGACCCTTTACGAAAGTCAGTCAAGCAACTATGAGATACCGAAACCGCCGCCATTACTGCGTCGTCGTTTTGGGAGCGAGCGATGGCAGGTGCTTGTGGTGGTACTCCCGGTGCCTTTGGCGACGGTCCTCATGGACGAGTGACTTTGCCTTCCCGTTGAGCACTGACCACGTACCGCGCCTCGACACTCGCTTCGAGCCGCCAGGTTGCCCGAAGCAACAAGTTCATCACCGAGGCCTACGTTGATCCGGCGTCTGTTCAAGTGTTGAGGTAAGCACTGTTCTTTCTTGTCGCCCGTCCAGACCTAAGCGTGAGCCAACCCAAAGCTGCAAGCGCGCGGATCACGCCCTGAACGTGTCTTTTACGTGCAGGCGGACTTGTGCCGTCTGCCGCAGCGCCGTGCACAAAGAAACGCCAAAAGAGGTCTAAGATACTCACGCATCTTCGGCCTCTTTTGCATGATGAAACGAAATGTAATATTTTCCGGCTCGTTGACTTCTCACAGCTTGAGACAATGTTGCGAAGCTCAGTGGCGTACGGACTAAAGAGTGTGAGGCGGGGGGTGAGGGGTAAACAGAATCGCTCTTGCGTCGTGCCGGTGAACTTCGCCTCTGTAGGCCATGCTTCATAGGTTTTTTTTTCTTTTTTTTAGCAAAGGCATTTGTTTTAATTTGTTGCTTTCTGTGCTGGCAAGTTTCACGTTGACGGTTTGACGTGTGTGGTGCCCGCGAGCTTGCACTATGTCCACTATCAGCACGAGCATGCTAGCTCAAAAGTTAGGACAAACCAGTCCTAACTTTCGGCATAGTAAAAGCTTCCGGCGTTTAGCAAACGAATAATCGCATATATGACGCGTCTTTTCTCACACATAATGAGCACTGTTAAGATTATGCCTTTTACCTATTTAAAAAAAAAAAAAATATGGGTGAACACATTGTATGTTTGTTTACTGTACAATCTATGCAGTAAACATAAGTAAACAAGAACGCCAATTTATTTCAGATCCACCACTGGAGTGCTGATCAAAGCAAGCTGCTTCAGGAGCCAGAGGAAAGCCAAAGTAGGAAACCTGGGAGTACAAATATTGCGGTTAGAAAAAATGTGGTTGTACAACTCAAACGATGCAGACGGAACTTTGCAATAGAAACTTGTTTCCGTTGAGCTGTTCTACTGGTTGTTTTTAAACAGCCTTTTGTCAAGACTCAGGTGTGTCTCTCTGTCCCTATTTGTTTCGTTACAAGCTCTTGAAACGACCTTAATAAAGTCAACTCCTATGCATCCCATGTGCACGTCTGTTTTACTCCAGCGTTATTCTCAACAACGCATCGTTCATTCATTCACTCCATACTTTACGTTGTGGCAGACAAATGTGCTGTGTGATGTATTCTATGGGATGCTGTGCCTTTTGCGGTTGTGATCGGGTGAGTTCTATGCTCACGGACAAAGTTACGAAGTAATGTGGTCAAAGCACTTGAAGAGCAGCTCTAGCAGAACGTTGCGGGGACGAGCAAAGCAAATCGTTCTCGGAGGCCCGATACCGCCCCGGGCGCGGCGCTTGAAAACATGTTTAGAAGTTGCAGCACGAGCTCCCGATACAGGCATTAAAGAGACGAAGTACACCTCTCCGTGCTAGCAAGAGCAACCATGCAATGCCGATGCCGTGAACGCAAAACAATGTTCTATCGAATTTCATGTAATGTCGTGACTGACGTGCGAGCACTCCTTGCGTTCGTTCTTTTCTTCTCTTTTTTTTTTTTGCGTGAGTGCTTGTGCGGACGAGGTATTATCCGAAGCTACGTGCCCATACCTGCTAGGAAACTTCACACAACTTGTGATCGGACACCACAACGCAACGTTGTCAGAAATGAACTCTGAATACTGGTCAGGAGCACGGTGTAAGATAATACTCTTCAGGTGAGGACAGCGCGCTCCTCGCGCAGTGCAGATAAAGTTCGCTTGTCACTCTCTCTCTTTCTCTCTCTCACTATGGTTTCAAGCGGCGCCGGCAGACGACTCGTCGAGGACGAGTCGTGCCCACGGCTCATGCTCCACACGCACAGAACTCCAGCGAGGTTATCGCTCGTGCAGAAAGACCACACTCTCAGAAAAAAAGGGTGTATGTGGGTGTATCGCGCACCCTTACACCCCCCTTCGACCGGAGACACCCGGCGAGCGTACTCGCACACCCATCACGCGAATCCTCCTCTCCCAAAGGAATCGGCGGGCGAGGTAAGGGTGTTGCCAGGTGCACCATTACACCACCACCAAGCCGGATATAAGGGTAGGAGGGGGCATGACGTCAGCCGCGTAGCCTCCACAAGCCATGCTCCCTTGACGCCTCGCCTCTTTCCCATTTTCCTCCTTACTCTCCTCACTTATCAGCCCATCATGACCACATCACGTGACCGTAGCCAGCCTTCGTCTAGCCTTCGATCTAAAAAAACCTACCGGACGGAGCGCGCGCAAGCGCTCCGTCCGGTAGGTTTTGTAAACTTTGAGAAGGGGGGGGGGGACCGGGAAGCGTTTGCTTGGAGTAGGAAATGGGGATTAGGCTTTAGCGGTTTGGAGGTCGCCATGTGTGTTGACCTTGGGGTTGTTGTTGTTCGGGTGGTCGGATCCCTTTCCGAAAGTGTTGGAGCCGGGGAGTGGCTCAGGCTGTCTGGAATGAACGTGTTGCCCATCTTGTTTTTGCATTTGAGTTCTTTTTGACCTTTCTCTTTTCCTTTTGTGTGAAAGTCTATTTATTGGTATGCTCATATCAATAAAATTCAGCTGCGTTTGAGATTTCGTTGTGTTTGTCCGTTTTTTTATCGTTCCCCATCTCAAGGTTTACAAGGTGTCGAAGAAATCCTTCTACAATCAACCATCCATCTCGCACGTGACATGATCACGCGCACCAATCGCCAGAGAGATCTGCGGTCACGTTGGGCACAATATCGTTTGAACTTTTTATGTCTAGGCTTCACCAATATTGCAGCGTGCCCCCTCCTAGTACTTATAACCTCCTTTACCACCACGCATAACAACCGGTTAGCAAGACGGAGCCGTATGGATTGAATCCAGATGGATTTTTTGAAGGCTCCTTTTACTTCTCATATAATTAGAAAAAGTTGCCAACATATATTTTGTTGTGTATTTATTGCACCACAATATTATGCCGTCAAAACAGAGGCCAAGATATGCAAAGCTTTCCTGCGACGAGAAACGCTCGTACGAAAAAGAAAAAAGAAGTAAGAAATCCGTATTCACGAAGCGAAATGATCGCGAGTTTTACGTAACTTACGAAGGTATTCCAAAACAGCTCCCGAGCTATCTTCCGCACTTTTTTGCAGTCGACATGTCCTGGTCGCTCGCATCTTGCCGCGACAAGCGACGGAAATTTTCTAAATAGTCTTCGACTTCGGGCGCGTTCCGACTTGAAGTAGTGAACGGAAAAAAAGAATTTCAACTACACGCCGATGATTCCCGGAAGCAGTCGCAGGAGCCACTACGACCGCGCCCACGTTATTCGCTAAAACGTCGATTCGCTCAGATGTCGCTGTTTGCTAAAACGTCATTCGCTCATGTGATATGGACCCGACGTAAGGAGCCGAGCTCGTTTACGGGAAAGGCCTAGGCGCTCCATGCCTGCAGCCCTGCTGAATGGAAGGGCGGAAGGGGACGCCCACACGATCTTCTTTTCTTTTCTAAGGACCTTTTTTGTGTGAATAGCCTGAACAATGACCTCGAATGTGTGGTTAGTAGTCTAATTTTGTCCCTCGTCTATCTCAGGACGATGGGCTGCGGTGACCACCGTTCTCGGTAACCGACGTTCTCATCAATTCGATTTTTTTCTGCTTGGACACGTTTCTGCTTGGACACGTTTTCGGAGATCGGCAGCTTCGTGCCAGATTCTCGAGAGCACGAACAACGGCGCGGAAAGTTTATTCCCATGATTTGCGCCTTGCCAGCGAGCTGCGGGCCGTATCCTATTCCAACAGCGATTTTCTTATCACTTGTCAATTTTGACGAGGCTCCTCTACGTCGAACGCTGAGGCGAAACTGACTGCGGCTCGCCACGCGGAGCCTCTTATGTACATGCGTGGGCTTCTGGAATAATCGGCCCAGAAGGTTCGGCGTGTAGAAATTTCTGACCTCGAACAAACAACACGGTTCTCGAATTAACTAGAACATTACATTAGATGTCAACAAAAAGGTGTCCCCGCGGCCAGGAATCGAACCCTGGCTTTTCGCGTGGGAGGCAGGCGCTATAACCGTTAGGCCACGCGCGCGCTGCCTACTTGGCAAGCTGCGCGCGCGGCATTACTCCCCCCTTTAAAAAGTGCATCGCCCCGATGCAGCACAAAACAAAACAAAACAAAGCAAACATAACGAACGGTGAGCTAAAGAGTCATTTGGACCACATAAGGTCCACAGTCCTATCGAGCGTAGTACGGCTTCATGCGCACGACGTGGACGACTTCTGGTCGTGGAGGGCGGCGTGATGAAGTCCGTGTTCCGTCGGGCATCACCTCGTAGTTCAGATCTCCGAGTCGACGAAGCACTCTGTAGGGTCCGAAGTAGCGCTTCAAGAGTTTTTCGCTGAGACCACGGCGGCGGATCGGTGTCCACACCCACACCCTATCACCGGGCTGGAAGTGGACGTCCCGACGACGAAGGTTGTACCGGGTAGCGTCGACACGTTGTTGATCTTGAATTCGGAGTCGGGCAAGCTGGCGAACTTCTTCGGCTCGTTGAGCAACCACCTGGGCGTCGGGGATCCCATCGTCAGCTGGTTCGTGGGGTAGCATTGCGTCGAGCATGGTCGTTACTTTTCTGCCATGCACCAGCTGAAACGGGGTCACTCCTGTCGTCTCTTGCACCGCCGTGTTGTAAGCAAACGTGACGTAGGGTAACACCTCGTCCCAAGTCTTGTGCTCTACGTCGACATACATGGAGACCATGTCGGCGATAGTTTTGTTTAGCCGTTCGGTTAGTCCATTTGTCTGCGGATGGTACGCAGTGGTTCGACGGTGGCCGGTGCCGCTGAGGCGAAGGATCTCTTGCGTCAGCTGGGCCATGAACGATGATCCACGGTCGGTAATGAGGACTTCGGGGGCGCCGTGCCGGAGGACAATGGACTCGATGAAAAACTTGGCGACTTCCACAGCCGTACCTGATGGAAGGGCTTTCGTCTCGGCGTACCGTGTGAGATAATCTGTGGCGACGATTATCCAGCGGTTTCCCGACGTTGACGGCGGGAAAGGGCCAAGTAAATCCATTCCGATCTGCTGGAACGGCGTAGACGGGGAGCAATCGGATGCAGATGTCCTGATGGCTTCGTCGGCGGTTTCTTGCGTCGCTGACACTCGTGGCATGATCGAGTGTAGAGGTGAGCGGTCTTCGGTAGCCTTGGCCAGTAGTATTTTTCTCGAATCCTGGCGAGCGTCCTGCTGTAGCCGAGGTGCCCAGCCGTTGGGTCGTCGTGACAGGCTTGGAAGATCTCCTCTCTAAGGTCGGCAGGGATTACCAGCAGCCATGGCGAGCTGTTGTCTCCGAAGTTCTCCTTGTAAAGCACACCTTGTCGGAGGACGAAGGTCGGCAGGGCTCTCAAGAAGACACGGGGGATAGTACCCCTCGTCCTTCGAGGTGCTCGATTAAGGCGCGCAACTCAGGATCGTCTCTTTGACGTCGCGCCATGTCGTCGGTGTTGACCGCCCCAAGGAAGCACTCGTCGTCATCGTCGTCGATGCTGCCGGAGGATGTCTCGACAGGGGCTCTGGACAGGCAATCGGCGTCGCTGTGCTTGCGGCCTGACTTGTAAACTACAGTCATGTTGAACTCCTGTAGTCGGAGACTCCATCGAGCGAGTCGTCCTGACGGGTCCTTGAGGTTCGCAAGCCAGCAGAGCGAGTGGTGGTCCGTGACTACACGGAACGGGCTCCCGTACAAGTACGGACGAAACTTCGTGATTGCCCAGACGACCGCAAGGCATTCTTTTTCAGTCGTGGAGTAATTTTTCTCCGCTTTGGACAGTGTCCGACTTGCGTAGGCGATAACTCGCTCGGTGCCTTGTTGCACTTGCACCAGTACCGCGCCAAGTCCAGCGTTACTGGCGTCCGTGTGAATTTCGGTTTCCGCATCCTGATCGAAATGTCCAAGAACAGGAGGAGTCTGCAGTCGTCGCTTCAGCTCGTCGAATGCCTGCTGCTGCTCCTCGGCCCATTCGAACTTCTCGGCGTCCTTCGTGAGGTTTGTGAGCGGTGCGGAAATCCTTGCGAAATCTCGAACGAAGCGGCGATAGTAGGCACATAATCCAAGGAACCTTCGCACGGCCTTCTTGTCTCTCGGCGCTGGAAATGCTGCGACGGCGCGAGTCTTCTCTGGGTCAGGGCGAACGCCTTCGTTACTAACCACGTGACCGAGGAATTTCAGTTCGTCATAGGCGAACCGACACTTTGACGGCTTCAGGGTGAGTCCGGCGGTCTGTATGGCCTGGAGAACAGCTCGGAGTCGTCGCAGGTGCTCGTCGAAGTCGCCGGAAAACACTACGACGTCGTCGAGGTAGACGAGACAGCTCTGCCACTTCAGTCCTGCCAGTACGGTGTCCATGACACGCTGGAAAGTTGCTGGCGCCGTGCACAGTCCGAAGGGCATAACCTTGAACTCGTACAGTCCATCCGGCGTGACGAAAGCTGTCTTCTCTCGGTCCCTGTTCGTCGACTTCGATCTGCCAGTAGCCGCTCTTTCAGGTCCATCGATGAAAAGTATCGAGAGTGGCGCAGCCGGTCCAAAGTGTCGTCAATGCGGGGGAGTGGATAGACGTCCTTCTTCGTCACCGCGTTCAGCTGTCGGTGGTCCACGCAGAACCTAAGCGTCCCGTCCTTCTTAACCAGTACGACTGGAGAGGCCCACGGACTGCTTGATGGCTGGATTATGTCGTCGTTCAGCATCTCTTGAACTTGCTCTGGATCACCTCCCTTTCTTTAATGGAGACTCTGTACGGTGATCGATGCAGCAGGCGCGCTGCCGTCCTCGGTAAACGATGCGGGATAGCCTCGCAATGGCTGTTTGTGCCGCAGCCTGAGCGACGGCACGCAGAGCAGTCGCCGGCATTCGGCCAGGAGGTTAACTGCAGCTGCCAGCTCGCTTTGGGCCCGGAAGCTTAGGGTCGATGCCCAGCCTGCGCAGGCGACGATACTGTCTTGGCTGAGGTGTCGAGGGTCTCGTCAGTAATGGCGGCGATTTTGGCGGAGTTTTGGAGGTCCTCGACGTGGCCAACGGCTGCACCTTTCGTGAGGTGTCGCGTTATGTCGGTCCTGAAAGTCTCGCCACGAGTACACCGGTGCGGCCATCATGAAGTTCCGCGCTACTCCTCTTGCGACGCCTCTATCTTCTTCCCAGCCAACTGATGGCTTCCTCGGCAGAACACGCTGCCAAGAGAGCGTTCGAAGCCCAGCGGGCACGAAACACTCGACCAGCGGCGGTAAGTTCACGGCGGTCTTGCCGTAGAACTCGGACCGCGGATGATGTCGCCTTTGGGCCCTCCAGTGGTGGGACAGGACCTTTTCGTAGGTGTCAACCGGGTTTGCTCGCAGGTCGATGACGGCGCCATGCTGCAAGAAATAGAGTCCATTCCGAGATAGCATCCCTCGCACAGTCTTTGCAGAACACGCCGAACTTCACGAGGCACGCTCACCGCGGATTCCCGACAGCGAGCAGTGCATCTCCCGACTGGTGTAATGAGGTGTCCTCCGGCAGTTCAAGGGATTGGGGGTCCGCCCCGGCAAGTGCGCATGACTTTTCGAAGGCGGCGGGAGAGCACTCCACTCCTTGTCGACTGAGTAGTCTGCTCCGGTGTCCACTTGAAGTGCTGATGGCGTCGACGCCACCGCCGATGACGACGCGAGATTGGTGGACACCGCTTTCAGGGGCGCTCGCTGCGCATGCGTAGCGGCCGGGAGAGTGGGGCGTCTGCCGCTCGTTGGAGAATGCTACAACCCGGGTCGTCTTCGGCAGCGCCGTTCATCCAGGGCGCTGCCGCGCCTAGCTCTGGCCACGCAGGGGAGACAGGCTCTCTCGGCGGGGTCGCGGGCGCTGTGGGACGCTGAACGCCGTATGGCGATGGGGAGCGGGCGCCACGGCGCGAGAGACGACGCTACATGTGAGGGCGAGCGCTTCGGAGGTACTTCCTCGACGTCGCGAGGGCGCTTCGCCGTACCTTTGGCGCGCCGTCGTTCGGCAGGAACCCGCGCTGAGCCCCAGATTGTCTGTGGGAGGCATCGGCGGTAAATGTGGCCGCGTCACCGCACGGTGACCAGCACAGTCAGGCGTCGACATCGGCCGTCCTCCACCCCACGCTCGGTCTTTCGTGGCGCTGCTGTGGTTCCGGGCGGCCGTAGGCGCCCGATCTTCCTGGCGTCCGGGAATACTGGCGGCGCTGGAGGCGTTCACGCCGGGGTGGTGCCGTGCAGTCTGGCGTGTGAGCTTGGCGGGCGGTCGTCGGGCCATGGCGTGGCGTAAGGTCAGGTCGTCGGTTCTTCGGGTGCGACCACGGTGACAGGGACATCTGGTTGGACTCGCTCGCTGAACCTGTCTCGGACCAATTGCGCCAATGGAGGATTGAGGCCGAGGCGTTCAGCAGTCGGCAGGGGACTGCGCCAGCTCCCTCCGGACGACACGCCACGGATGATGTCGCGAAGGCCGGGGATGGCAGTCTGACGTCAGTAGCCCGATGCAGTGAGCAGCAGCTACGCCTCGAAAGTGCCGATGGTAGTGGCGCTGGCTCTTTGCGAGTGAGTGGCACGCTCCATGTCTCGGTGGGCCTCCGCAGACGCAAATCCTCGACGAGTCGATGGGGGTTCCAGCGGAGACCACCGAAGATGTCGGCCTTTCACACCACGCATTAGTATCCGCGAGCTCTCTCTATTCGTCGGTGAGCGGGGATTCCGGCGCAGCTGAACTAGGCGCAAAACATCCTCGACGCAGCTGCAGTGATGCTTTCATTCGGCCTGTCCTTGATTCCGAAGGATATCTTCGGCTCCTCTCGCGGCGGCGTTGGCAGGCAAGCGCCTACCAGTTCTGCTTGCACACCTCCTACGAACGCCAAAGAGAAGCCTCGTGGTTTTCCAGCCAGTGCCTCGCAGTCCCTTCCAGCGAAAAGCAAAGCGTCTGCGCAGCAGTGCTCACCAGACCAGCCGCTGTGCCGGCCACGCGTTCCTTAGTGTTGCAGCCAGGTCTCGAGGTCCTCGCGGGCTGCCTCCGGTGGAAAGCGCCGGAGTTGCCGGGGGCCACGGGTAGGTATACAGCGGCAGGAGCGGCCGGGGTCTGGGCCTGGTCGGCCATCGCCGCTCGTCCTTGTTGGCCTGGTCCTAGGTGGCAAAGGTCCTAACTCCGGGGTAGGCTACAAGGTTCCGGCGACTTGATCGGAGCTCGGTCTGCTCTTCGTTGGGTCTCTCTGGGGGCTTCTGTGTTCCGGACTTGCGCTGTCGGAACTCGGAGGTACGCGGCGAGGGGCATGCGTTACGCTAGCCTCACGCAAAAATGTGCGATGACCGTGATGAGGCGATAATAACTGAAGAAACTAAACGTTTAATGGGGGCGAACTTGTGCCCAAAAGAAAAAAGTGAAACAGAAGTTAATAACAGAGCGTCGCGGGCGTACGAAAGCGGCGAAGCAGCAGGATCGAGTCGCTGAGGCGCAAACTGACTCCGGCTCGCCACGCGGGCCTGCCTTATGTACACGCGTGGGCTTCTGGAATAATCGGCGTGGTTCGACGCGTAGAGCATTCGGGCCTGGGCAACTCGTATTATTTCTCGAATCCACCAGAACATAAACTGGAAGCATAAATAAAATCCGCGGAATTCCCAGGAATCGAACCCTGGGCCTCCGCACGAAAGTCCAAGCGCGGTAACCACTCGGCCACGCACGCCGCGCGGCGCGGCAATATGGACCGACGTAAGGACGAATACACCGGAAAGGCCTCGACATCCCATGCCTGCAGCCCTGCTGAATGGAAGGGCGGAAGAGGGGACGACCACGATCTTATTTTCTTTTCTAAGGACCTTTTTTGCTGAATAGCCTGAACAATGACCTCAATGTATGGTTAGTAGTCTAATTTTGTCCCTCGTCTATCTCAGGACGATGGGCTGCGGTGACCACCGTTTACATCAATTCGATTTTTTTTTTTGTGTGACAATCTAAATGCCGTATGGATTATCCTCGCGACACGTGGTACGTAACATTTTATTTCTTGAATGAGCGCGTCTTTTGTATTTAGACGTGACGATGGGACGATCCGTCAACACGGATCAGTGGCATTGAACGGTTAAAGCAATGCTGGGTCGTAACGCCTCGGCCGAATGTCACGTCAACATGCTGCGGTTGGAAATAATCCTGATCTTCTCGTGGTTGACAAAATTGGCTACAGACGGGATCCAATCGCGCATATCAGTTAAGCGGTCGAGAAGGCGTAAGCGCTCTGGAAACGGCGTACTTTACCGTGCCTCTTGCTGGCACCAAAGGTTCGTTTCGGACATCGGCAGCTTCGTGCCGATTCTCGAAAGCACGGTAACGGCGCGGAAAGTTTATTCCCATGATTTGCCGCGCCTTGCCAGCGAGCTGCGGGTATGTTCTATTCAACAACATTCTTCCATCGCCGTCGTTTGACGAGGCTCCTCTACGTCAACGGAAAAGACGTTGCCGTGCCTGCTGCCTTTATTTGCTGCCTGGCCAGGGGAGAGTGGGGAGAGGGGAAAGCGACCTGATTTTTGGCAAAACGTCATCCGACTGACAACCTATCGCGATAGCGATCGCCTTTCGCGCGTTATCTGGCCTTCGTGTTGCTGGGGCTGACCTCCTCACCTCCTGCCCTCATGCAGTCCATCTTTGGCGTGCTTGGACACGCTGGCAGGTGACGACGTCTTTGTTCA